>VZRR01001440.1:420172-547686 GCA_013398015.1 Oreocharis arfaki | reverse complement strand
AAAAAAAAAAAAAAAACACCAAAAACCAATCTGTTAACATTCCAGAAAAATTGAATTTTAAAATTTCATTACTATTCTGCATGACTTGCAAGTTCTTAGAGCTGAGATTTTGTTGCAACAGGATTTGAATTTTACTGGCAACTGAAGTTGTGGCCAAAGAGAAAACAAACATAGACCTGGAGAATCAAGTTTTGAAGAAACCTTTTGGCATTAATCAAGCTGACATCTTTAGGATGTTTTTTTCATACACTTTCTCCATCACTAACATTTTCAAGGCTGCGCTCAATCACCTCCAGCACACGTGCTCAGTAGTTTTATAACTGGTGGTTGACTTATCGAGTTGTCCCTCCTCTTCATTGCCACTTTTATTTGGCTTCAGATCCTGAAATCCTCGTTCTCCAGTTCAAAGTGACTTTGTCAGAGTATCTATATGTGACTTGGTCTTACACCTGGGCCTAACTGAGGTGCATTTAGCAACAACTCTTCAAACCTTGGTACAGTCATAAAACCTTCCAAGAAGATTGCAGTTAGCTCATCACCTTCTAATGGATGTCTTGTACAGCCCCTGAAGCAAAGAAAACTCACGTACTGTTCTGAAATACACCTTGGATTTGCTGTGCTTCTGGTCATCAAACATTAACACCAAATGTTTGCAATTAGACTGCTTATTGTAGAGACTCAGGAGTTCTTTGAATATAGAGCAGAAAATTGTTCTGAGATGATGGTAGGCATTATCTCCCATAGGAAAGATCCTATTTCCAGTGACATGCTATCTTAATACTGTTTTACAGCAGCTATGCAGAAAAAAAAAATGATGCTGCGTTTCAGTGCAATTCCGGGCATTTGGTTGTTGGTTTGCATCATGGCAAAGTTTTCTTTAGCCCCACTGCTGCTTTCTTTTCTTATGACAGTGCATCTATCAGGATTTCTAGACTAATTTAGGCATCTGCCTGCTTACATGTTTATTATGAGTCTCAATCAAGCCATCAAGTCTTCTTCAAAAGTACAGAAAGCCTGGAAGTGCTTAGGATGTAATCAAAATAAGCAGCTTTATGACCATAAAGGGGGAGGGAAAGAGTGGGTGGCAGATGAGGATAGGCAGAGGGAAGTTTACACCTCTGTTCTTTCCTTATGGTCCAATGGACAGAATTTTAATTCCACAAAGACCTGAGTCAACTCTGTTGAATTCCCTGGCTGCAGTAGACACCCTACAGGACTTTAGAAGTTACTTGTCTTGTCTATGGCTCAGTTCCCCTTCCTGCTTACTTCCTTTTAGGCAGCACATTGCTGATAGCAAGATACTCATAATTAGTGTCAGGGTAATAGACAGGAGTGGAACAGATGATCTGAGAGTGGTGACTTACCTCAGGGCCATACGCCAAGACCTGGCTAGTGTAGGAATAAAGCCAAGACCTGTGAAGGTTGGTGGCTTCCTAGTGAGACTTTCTGCTTGTTTTGCTGTGCTGATTGACAGGAGAAAGGGCCCACACTGCTTGATGTGCTTCAGGATTGGATAGATGATGTACACATACCACCACAAACAATCAATTTAAAATATTTCCTGTTGTTGCTATCACGTGGATCTTGATGCAGAAGCAGGTGAAGGCACTGAACATAAACACTGGATGAAGCAAGATGATGGGCAAGAATATCTGATCTGAAAACTGACCTTGGTCTTGGAGGCTAATCCAGTTTGGTGCTCAGCGTGTTCGTCTCCCCACCAGCTTCATCAGAATATGAGCAAGCTGTGCACCTTGAAGGATCAGCTTCCTTTAGTACGTACTTTAGCCTTTGGCAATGCATTAATTAAATGAGGATAATGCTTACTTTCCCCTTGAGGATATTGTGAGACTTGGTGTAGAGAGATATTTTGAGCCCTTCTTGTGAAAGGCACTGCACAGAGTAAATGCCAAGCGTTATGCACCTCTTGAGAATCAAAAGGTCACCCACTGAAGACCAGGCTAAATTCCCATTGATTTTTATGAGAACTCTGGGTGGAGCCCAGAAAAACAATCCCCAGGGCATGGACTGATCCTTCTGGCCTAGTCAGTGCTGGGATCATGTAAGCTTTGATACTTTCTGGAATTAAATAATTCACTTCTTTCTTAATTTCATCATCATTAATTTAGCCTATCTTGAAGAGAAGCAATAGGTCAGTTGGATGGGGGGTAAGGGAGCCACATGGAACAAGCGAGGAGGAATTAATTAGGTATGCTGCTGGCAATGTGCTGCTACCCTCTGTGGAAGTCACAATGCTTAGAGCTATGGAACTACCAGGGAATGAAAAATAAAATAAAAGGCTTTAGATTTACGATTCCCGCTCTTATGTGTTCTTGCCGTCGTTCATATGGATTAGGACTTAAGTTCAAACATTCCCTGTAGAAATGAGGGTTTGCTGACTTAGAACAAACAGCATTAGGAATACAGGTTAGGCAAACCCAGAGATATTCAGGTTCATCTTAAGTTTCAGCTGGAGTTGGACTGAAGTGCTATGTTTAATTTTTTTTTGCTCTGGTGCAGCAATATTCATAGGATAAACAGAAACTACGGAATCTATATTGGTCAGAGTGTTTCAATGCTGTTTTGGGGGAAAAATTTAAACTAGACCTAACACTCAAATATTTTTATAATTCCTCTTCCTTGTCTATTTCTGTTTCTAGCTTCTTCCAATATGTGCCTTTTCCACTGTTTATGGGTTATTTCAGAGTCACCCTGGGCAGTGTTAATGTTGAGAAGTCCAGGTGTACCAGAGAGACAAATTCCTTCAATCTGAGTAAGAAGAAGAAACCAATATCTTGGTATCCAGCACTGTGGCTGTGCACAGAGGCCAAGAACCAAGGCATCTCCATACAAATTAGACTTTATATAAACATAACTCGTGGCATAGAAGTTGTAAAAGCAACATTCTCAAGATGAGCGAAAACAAAATAATTAAATATAAGGTTAGAGGTAGGAGCAGGAAAAAAATTAAGAATGACAGACAAACACAATTTTGGCCTCTGTCTCATGGAAGTCAGGCAGATGTGCTTCTACGGAGGTTGATAACTCCTCTGTTCAGAGAGTTTACAACTACCACAGGGAACAGTTTCAAAAAATAGGAAAAGAGCTGCAGAAAGCTATTGTGTTGTGGAACTGCCCAGCAAAGATGTTAACCACAAGGGTTCTTCAAGACTGTTGTGCTGTCTCAGTCTACAGAAGCTGCGAAGATGATATTAGACAAGCATCCACAAACTACTGGATATTAATATTTCCTTCTGGATTAGCTGATCTTTTGGGATTCCTCACAGCTCTGATAACTAACTTAAGAAACAGCAACACTGATTTGAGACCTGACTTTGAAGAAGAGGGAGAAGGAAGTATTATATGCCTTGTAGTAACTTTTTCAGCTGGTCTGGAATCCAAGCCCAGACTTAAAATCATATAACAGCTGAAAATGTGACTCTTAGCCTACTTGCACAGTTCAATTCTCTTTCTTGTCTGGGGCCAAGGCTGTCTCCAGGGCTGTTTGATTTTGTTCTGCTTGATCCTGAACACCAACTCCCTATTTTTCATAAATCCAAAAGACAGAGGAACAGATCATAATGAAGGTGAATCCCATGTTCCAGGAAGCTAAAGGGCTACAAGGGATCATGAATTGTAAAACCACTCTCTAGTTATCCCACTAGTGAAGTGACTCCTCCTTTCCACTTCTCACCCTCCCTTGCACCCATTCTGACCATGAATTTTGGGCCTGTACCAGCCTGTGTTGAAATCGAATCAGAAGGCTCATTTCTTTGTCTCCACACCAGGCAAAACATTCACTGGTGTCATTAAACAAGCAGCCCCTTTCTACAGCATCCCTCCTCTGGAAAGAGCCTTCTGATTTCTGCTTTGGGGAATGCATTAATGATGCCGACAGGGAACTCTCTTGCAGGTTGTTTCTTGCAGCGTACGAGGATTTTACTCTATCAAAGGGTTTCTGGCTGTCTCTTAGGGCCCAGGCAGCATTGCTGCTCTAATTCCTGGGCCTGGTTTTCATTTAGCTTTTTTACTACTTCTACCCTGATGTGACTCCACTGACCTGCAGAGGCTTTTCTCCGATTCACGCCAAAGTAGCAGTCTGTAGTTCACTCAGAGATCCTGAATCCGCTCTTTCGAGTGCTTCTTCTCCACTTCAGTCACAACGGCCAGATGCTGATCTTCGTTTCATCAACACCTGCCTAGAAAATAACTCTACTTGTGTGCACCTGCTGAATGTGTTTAGAGACACGCAGCCTTGGAGCCTGTCTGTATGAAGGGGGTCAGATGTCACCACTGAGCAGCTCTGGTTGTGAAGGGTAATGCATAAACTTTCAGGTGTGTTCTGTTTCCAATTTCCCGCCCCCGGATGCAAAATCTTTCCTCTGGGGTCCAAGTTTAAAACCTTGTTCTACAAAAGAAGGGTGAAAGGGTGATATCTGCATATGTGCAAAAGCACCTGGTTTTGGGCGAGAATCTTGATAGAGCAAAAATGTCAGTTTTAATCAATTCCTCTTTTGTACAAGACCGCTGAAAATTCTCTTACCTGACACAACAAAACCAAAATTTTCTAGCAATGCTGTTTGATGTGAGGAGTTCCATTCCAAGCACTTATTTTCTCAGAAGCTGATTTAGAAGTTGTGAGACCTGACGCCTAATCCCACATTCAAAGTGCTGTCACACATGCCAGGTTATTGGAACCCTGTGCCTCAGTTTCCCCAGTTATAAAAGAGAAATAGCTACCATTTTTCTATGCAAAATACATTGAGGATTAGGCAAATTACATAAAAGAAAACACCTGAAATCCAAATGCTGTTAATAAGGGCTTATTTTCCATATGGCTTCAAACTCTCAGAAGCTAATTCAAACTAGTAGGGGTGAGTATGTGTTAAGGGAAGTAGTAAGAGCATTTACGAGAAGATGAACAGGCTTAAGGTAACTTTACCTGAAAAGCTGTCGTCAGCATAAGGGGTGGCTTGAATTGAGTGACAGAACTATGTGTGTGTTTATTTGTAGAAGTAAATGTAAAACATCTGTTGGACTCGTGTATTTAAACCTCCTGGGAGAAGCTTTGAAGCTCTATACCTCTGTGTCTATGCATTTCCTCTCTCCAGGTTGGTGACTAAAGATGAAAAGAAATCAAAATATACCTAAAACAATCTCACGTGCCAATCTGGATGTGGTGTTTCAGGCTTGTTCAGATTGCAAGACTTATTTATAGTTTATTTCGTCACCAGCGATCTCCAGTAAAAACCGTGGCCTTTTATTGTACATTTGGTTCTTGTTATATCCTAGGTAATTAGACAGCAGATCCAGGTATCGAACACAAATTCCTTCACTAGCTATCTAAAATTAAAGGTAATCATAAAGACATTATGGAACACATCAAGATTTCCTTTATTACGACATTAATAAGACATTATGCATCGCACCCCATTTGATTAGCATATGGTGCCTCAGAGCAAATCAGTTAACACTGACGCATCTATTAAAGTGTCCAAGCAATGCTCTGCATCTCCTAAGTGATGCACGATAAATACACTGTCGTGTGGCCGCCCTCACCCAGCCTCTGCCAGCCTGACACAGCTCTAAATCCCCCGTGATGAGCTGGACATGCTGCAGGGGCAACATTGGGATGCCACCACAGGGCTTGGAGGGCCCTCGCCAGAAAGAGGGTAGGAATTTAAGGGCACATTTTAAGCCTTTGTAACCCAGCTAAGCTTGTTTTAAGAGCAAAATTGTGAGTTTAGTGAGTGAGGAGTGAGCAAGGCTTTCGTCCCTCCGAGACATTGCTGTTAAATTACCTGGTTCCACTGCATCCCAATGGCCCTGTGAGCACAGCTCCCTCATGAAGTTAGCGCTGTAGCTCAGTGCCTTCCTCTGCAACTGTGCAAGTGAACCAGTTTCAAAACATTCCTCCCATCTTTGGTTAGGGAATTAGGGCAGAATCAGCAGTGCATGTCCTGATCCGTGGTGCAGTCAGTAAAGACTGGAAAAAATACATTAATTTTAGGGTTTGATAAATCTGAGTTTTGCCTGGTGACTCAGTGGTCAGGTTTCCATCTCAGATTTGGACTCACCTCTCCTGCTCTCAGAGTATAACTCTTATTGCCCAATTCTGTCCTTTTACATTTTAAATTACGCCTTTATTTAGAATTTATTTCTCTCTTCTGCAAGTCAGAATTTCCATTATTAATCCTGTGCAATATTAGAGACACACAGGAAGTACTATGAAAAATTCAATTTATTTTTTAAAAAATTATATTATTGTGGTAAAAAAAGAAACAAGAATGCTACTCATCTTAGAGCTCAACATATTTAATTATATTTAACACATTTAATGACATTTAAGAAACATACTAAAGACTGGTTTGGATATTGGGTTTTTTTGTTTTGTTTTTGTTTGGGGTTTTTTTTCAGAAATTTAACCACAATTCACAGCAAATTCTCTTGGATTGTGTCACCTAACTGTGAGATTAAAGCAAACAGTAAATACATTATCCCTTTTTTCCAGGATGGGAAAGCTGCATCACAGGATAAGTTACATGACACAACAGAGTAACAGTAATAGCCCGGATATTAAATGCATAGTCTTGTTTGCCCTAGATAAAGTCCCTGCACATTTCTTTCTAGAGATTGTCTCTCACTGAGCAGCCTCCATTGTTCAGATATTCTGCCTGCAACACTTACTCAATATAGTAAAGTAGGAGCTAAACACTTGAAACATTTTCTCTCTTACTATAACTTTCAGGCACTTCAGGAACATAAAGGACCATTTTTAAGTGTGGCACATCCTATTTCTTTAAAAGAAAAAGTCAAAATCTCTGGCGTGCTTTTGAACTTCTGTAAAATTCACACTGCGCTTTCTTTGCTTGATGACTCTTACGCTGTGACAAGTTGGGGGAAGGTTGCCTGAGGTCAGCTGAATCAGACAGGAGTAAGCAAAACTCTTCCTTGTCTAGTCTGTAGAGAGAGGATCACCCCGATAAGAGAATTAGCCATGTGCAACCACTGGGCTCTTCTGCTATGAGCTGACAACTGCCTGTCTTCATCAAAATTAGATTCTGCAATTTTTTTTTAAGAGCAATAATAACCTTTCCTGCACTGCTAACATGAATGATTTTTTTTCTATTTTTAGTTTTTAAAATAAAATCCCTATTGTCAAACAAGAAATATTATCTGGGAAAAGTTCAATAAACGGTGAACGCTGCAAATGCTGCAGATACCCAAGAGCTTAGAGGCCACAGCCAAATGGGGAAGAAAGAGGAACGTGAGAGTGGAGAACAGAGGTAGGAAGAGTAGGCACTTCAGTTTGATGAGAATCATCTGAGCTTCTCTTCATGTCCCTGCAGTTCTGCCTTCCACTGGCGTCTTTCATCTGGGAAGCTCCAAGTCATGCCACTCACGCGCTCCTGGAATTGTGGGCATGTAGCAAAGTTTCTAGAGCAGGGGCAGCCTCGGCGTGTGGCACATGCTGCACACGCATTTTTCTTGAACCCAGTCTATAAATGCACATATTCAGACGCACATACAGGAAGCCTATTCTGGGGTTTAACAAACGCTTTGTTTTTTTAACAACATAAAGCTCGTGTATAGCTTGAAGAAAGGTGGAAAAGAGAAAATATCTTTTTTTTTTCTTTTTTTCTCATAGAAAGCTGTAAACTGCAAGGTATTTATTCAACAGACAAGAGCTGTTCCCAAGAGCTATTCCAGTTGCTTTTAGAGGTCTCTCTGTGCTTCTCTTTGTGTGGAAGAATTTTAATATTTGTCCCCTTCTTTTTACTTTTAAATATAATGTAAGTGGATCTGTGACAGTTTGAACTCCCTGCTTACATTTTCCCTGATTGAAAGGGCTGCAGGAAGATAGGATAAAATTTAGAGGCATGGGTCATAGTTTTGATAAAACACATTTCAAGAATTGCTGCTACAGGAGTGCTACAGCTGAGATTTTCACAGCTAGTAAAATGTAATCTCAAATGTTTTTGCTTGCTTTGCCCAATAAGAAATTCATCAAAATGGGGTTAGATTCTAATTTAAAAAGCTAAAAAAGATGATTGCTAGAAGTGAGTACAAGATGGTGTGAGTTATTTCCCCACACCACTCACCCTCCCAAAACATCTTTAACATAAGATCAAGTGAGGCATCTCAGTTACCCATTCCTCTCCACTGCTGCCACAGCACCGCCCTTGGAAAAGCTGTGTATTAATTTACTCAAGTTCTTCAAGAATTTTTTTTCCTTCGTTGGTCACAAACCTTCAGGTCTAAAGATGTTTGCAACATGTTTGCACCTATTAGTTTTTCCCTGATGGTGCCATGCACGACTAGCCCTGTGAAACAGCAGCACTCACCTTCTTTCCTGTATCCATTTAAACATCCAGGGGCACCTCTGACGAGGCTGTTCATATTTGTGTGTAACTTCTCCAGCTACAGAAGTGTCAGTGCCACCCGGTTTGCAAAATGCATGCTGATGGTGGGCAATAGTAGCCAAGGCTCTAGCTGCAGGGTGGTTTATTGTACAGGATGTGAGCTTGAACCTCTAATTCTTTGCTCTGGAACTGATTTCTCTGAAACTATGAGCAATTTGTTTTACCTTTGAATCCTCCTTTCTCTGAATCATAGTGCTTACCTGCTTTGAGGTTTAATCAAGGAAACTGTGCAAGTGCCAGATACTGTATAAAAGCAAGAGGCAATTATTAGAAGTGGGCTTTGACTTTTTAAAGGTAGGATAACAGATGCTGGGTAATAAATCTCATTAACGATGATAGGGAAATTGTCTTACTTTTGAACTCTCATGGCGTTTGTTTCCTAAGTTTTGTTACTGCTTAATACTTATGCTGGTTTCACTGCTTGTCTTCCAAAAGTGCTGAAAACAATTAGATGACACAATGAGCTATTATTTCCCTAGGGTGTCCTAGCACTTTCAGACGTATGTTTATGTTTAGGAATTATTGAAGCATATTGTTTTGATATGGCTTTAAGCAAAATGATTGGCTTTCAGATCTAACCAACGCTGAGATTTGCAATGTGTTGAGCAAAGTTGCAGGGTTTTTAAACAGAGCGTTGCAGTTTGAAATTTACACAAGATATTTCACCAACCTAACATATTTGTGTATGTGTATGCGTGCTTGTCTACTGACAAAAATCATTTACTTAATAGGTCTTGATTTTTCTCTCTCAATTTGGAATGGGAAAAACATGTCTCTTGTTTGCTCACGATGGGAAATCTGCTTCCTGTCCACTTGAATATCAACAGCTCTGAACACGGAGCTGCAAATCCAGCCTAGACTTGACTGCTCTCAGAAGTGTTTCTGCAGTTAAGAAGCTGCAGTGTAGCACTTGGTTCCACATGAGGAGAATCAGATGTGCTTTAGGATTTACTTTGCTCTGCTACTGAATGTGCCTCAATTCTGCAAGTTCAAAATGGCAATGCATTTAAAGTTAGCTGCTGCACTGGACTCATCCACTGCTCTTGGATGATTTCTGTCTTGCAACAAGCAAACGCAGAGGAAATAAAATCTAAGTTTGGGTGATTATTTGTCTTGGGATGATCAGTAAACCTTCACACTGAGATTTTAAAAAAACCCCTTGCTTGAGTAGGAGACAAAAGTGTCAGTGATAAATTAACCCTCTACCTCAGTTTCCCTTTCCTACACAATTAGCAGTTTCATCGAAGTGCCTCATGGCATGCTTAAAAGACAAAAGACAGATCTGTACAAGAGTGAAATATCCTAACTCGGGGTCATGAGAAATACTAATCATCAGAAATACTAGAAGTCAAGTGACACAGAGGTCTGAGAGAATTTGTTTTGTTTTGTTTTAAAAAAGAGATGTTGTTCCTGCAGAGAGAAAACTGTGATAAATAGACATGCAGGTGGTGTACTTGTGTAGTCCTGGGCTTGCTGGAGATGCTGACCCACCCAGACATGGGCACATTTATCTATCAGGCAGTTCCTCTCCGAGAAGTGTCCTGTGCTGATTCCCTGACTCATATTGTAAAGAGAGAGGGAGACCAGCCTCGTGCTTAGGATTTTATGATGGAGCGTAAATCAGGTCTGCCTGTACTTGACCAAGGTTGAAACCCACAGTGCTGCATGGTAATTAGATTTTTAAAAGATTTTTTTTTCCCTCTGGTTTATTTATATAGCAGTAATTACCTCCAGCACACAGTCGGAGTGACTGCTTGTCTTTCATGACCATACTTTTACCCTTTCATTTGACTGTCCTGTGCTTTTGTGGCTAATATAGAGCTTCATTCATTATCCCCGAGCCCCTTCCCCTGCCAGCCCTTGCACAGTGGCACAGCGGGGAGCACAAGGTTATTCTGTGGCAGCTTAAGTGGGAGTGGACGTGAAGAGCGGAGCAGAGACGTGTCCCTCAGCACTGAGCCGGCAAGACTGCTCCCACACCTTCCCCAGATGCATGGCATTCCTAGTGGGAACAGGGCTTGCCTGGGGTCTGTGAGCCCATGCACCCTCCTGCTGATATTTCCAGTGATTCTCCCATCTGCTCTTTCTGGTGTCTCACCAGTCGTGCAGAAATGTTCCTTAATAAACATGAAATTTTCCAGCTCTCCTTGTCATAGAATTGTTAAGGTTGGAAAAGACCTTCAGGATCATCCAGACAAACCAGCCCTGCCAAGCCCACCACTAATCCATGCCCTCAAGTGCCACACCTACATGTCTTTTAAATCTCTACAGGAATGGTGACTCCACCATTGCCCTGAGCAGCCTGCTCCAGGGCTTGACAACATTCTCAATGAAGAAGCTTTCCTAGTATACAATCTAAACCTCTCCTGGTGCATATATGTCTCTCTTTGCCTCTTTTCTACTTCCATCTCTTCCCACCTTCCTTTCTCATGAAGTATCTATCAAACTTGTTTCTGGGTTTGAGATGGATTTGACAGCACTTGTTTTATTACTTTTAAAAGTTATTTAGTTCTTACTCTTCTCATCTTAATATGAGAGAAGGACCATCAGTTAACTTCCTGCAGAAAAAACAAACCCTCATTGTGTTAGCCTGGCTCCTGACAGGACCTGTGGCCCCCGGAGAGAGGAGCCCAGGCTGGAGCAGGTTTGCTGGTAGGACTCATGATCCCACGGGGGACCCAACTGGAGCAGCCTGTTCCTGAAGGCACGGCCACGCTGGCAGGGTTTGCGAGGAGCTGCAACCCATGGGAAGGACCCACTCTGGAGCAGTTCACGCAGGATTGCCTCCTGTGGGAGGGACTCCACGCTGGAGCAGGGGGAGGATGTGAGGAGCCCAATCCCTGTGAAAGAAGGAGCAACTAAGACAGCTTGTGATAAACTGGCCCCCATTTCCCATCCTCCCGTGCCACTGAGGTCGAGAAAATCAGGACTGAAGTGGAGCCTGGGAAGGACGGAGGGGTGGGAAGAAGTTGTTTTAAGATTTGGTTTAATTTCTCCTTATCCCACTGACTTGATTGGTAATAAATTAATTTTCCCTGGTCAAATAAATTTTGCCAGAGAAAGTAATTGGTGAGTGGTTTCTCTCTGTCCTCATCTGGACCCATGTTCCTTTTATTATATTTTCTCTCTTCTGTCCAGCTGGAGAGGGAAGTAAGAGGGCTCTGGTGGGCACCTGATGTCAAGCCAGGGTCAACCCACTATGGCCCAACTTCTGTGTGGCCGAAGTTAGGGAAGGTGATTCCCACGTGAGCCAATTTTCCTGAAGTCATACAAGGATCTTAGAACCAGATTCATTCTGCTAGACCAGTGTTAGAGGTGGGAAGGACTGAGGTGGATGTGTGCTGCAGCTCTGTGTGGCCATGCTCAGCAACGCAGGCTGCAGAGGGACACTCTTCTCTCTGGAGGCTCCCAACAGCTCTGGGTGCTCCCAGTTATTATTGCTTAATGCACAACAGCTTGCTCCTGGACCAGCAGAAACCCAGTAGGGTTTCCAGGGGATATCTTTATAGCAGTTGTCAAGAGGCTTGAAGTAGAACAGCTATGAAATGGAGCATTTTCAGTGCTCGAACGAGGGAGAAGGAGCTTGCTTAGCCACATGAGGTGGTGATGCTGCCATCAGGCCAGTGCAGTCAGTCAAGCAAATGCAACTCCCTTTACAGTGTGAAGAAAAATAGGTTTTAAAAGCATCACCAGCCTCCCCAAAAGCAAACAATGTTGGTGAGTCAATAAATGATGGAGTTCATAAAGTGCCATTTACTTCCCCCTCCATCTGCAGCAGTAAATTCAGATCAGACTTTCAGGAGCTGTCTGGCCTCACAGGGGCCTTGATTTCTTTTTGAAAACCATGGATGACAGCTACTTCTCTTCCCCAAGTTGTCAAGAAGGAGCTGATATGACTGTCAGAGGCACAGCGTACATGATGTAAGCAGCATTTCTGCTTCCACCTCACAATTGTAAATGCAGCTGCTAACATCTGAATTCAACTCATTTCTAATGATTATAGTAACACTGCCCTGGCTTTCCCTTTCTGAGGAAATTTTCACCTTTTGCCAAGTTTCCTGACAACATCTTGAGTGAGCAGGATCGGTCTGTAGATATTATACAGGTCCTAGCTTCTGGTAGAGGAGATCAGTAGAGAGAAGGAGGAAAGACACTGGTGGTTCACATTTAAGGGGGCAGGAGGCAGAGAGAGCTCTGCTACAAGGTGTTGGTGTCAGCATCCAGGCCTGTAATCTTCAAACATACTGACTAGCTGCCACCAATTCTTGATGTCATGGGCTCAGCTGCTTCAAAACCAACACAGCAGCCCATCTGGATCTCTCAAGCCTGGTTAATCATGTGTCTCTACAGCACTCAGAGCTTGGGAGGAACCAGGTCTAGAACCACAGGATCACAGAAGTGTTTTGGTTTGAAGGGACATTAAAGATCATCTCACTAAAACCCCGTGCCATGGACAGGGCACCTGTCCACAACAGCAGGTTTCTCAGAGGTCCATCCGACCTGCCTTGAATATTTTCTACGATGCGGCATCTATTCTCTGGGCAACCTGTGCCAGTGCCTCGCCACCCTCACAAGAAAGAATATTTTTGCTATCTTTCAGATTAAAGCCGTTCGCCCTTGTCCTGCCACTAAATGCCCATACAAAAAGTGTCTCCAGCTTTCTCGTGAACCCCCTCTAGGTTCTGAAAGGCCACAAAAAAGTCACCTTAAAGCCTTCTGTTTTCCAGGCTAAACAGCTCCAGCTCCCTCAGACTCTCTTCATAGAAGAGGAGCTCTACCTCTCTGGTCATCTTTTGGCCTTCTCTGAACTCATTCCAGAAGGTCTGTGCCCTTCCTATGCTGGGGACCCCAGAGCTGGGCACAGTGCTCCAGGTGGAGTCTCACCAGAGCAGGGCAGAGAGTTCCTTCTCTGTCGTACCTGGACTTCTCTCTTTCATGCCCTTTCACACCTGCATGTGCATGGTGCAGTAGACATCAGCCTGGGCTGAGCAGTAATACACAACTTCTAACCATGATACCACAGTCAGATTATCTGAAGAGCAGATGCATAGCTCTCAGCACACCATGGCCTGTCCCAATACTACTTTCTGATAGTTATTAAAAGCAGTTCTGGGGGTTTTTTGTTTTATTTTAGTTTTCAAGGTACCAAAAGTGTGCACAATTTGAGTTCCTGGTGTTATTTTTTTACCCACTGTAAGATAGCGCCTCACATTACCATTCTTCTGCAAAAAGCCATTTTTAACAACTGCAGGTCAGGAGTGTTTTTCCTTCCCAGCTTCAGCCCACAGGGATTTTCATGATAACATTTAGTTTCAGAGCTGCATGCTCTATGGAGAAATGTGATTCAACAGCTGCCCTTCCTCAACTGTGTCCTTAAAGTAGAAGCAAACCTTTTGTAAATCCAGGGATGTAGGGGAACAGGTTTGTATGTGTGTGGACAGGTTTATGTGTATATATAGGGATCACCCATATGAAGAAAAATTTGCTCTGTTTCCTCAGATGACTTCTGATTTCAAAGCACTGTACAAATCTTGGTCTCTGGTCATTTTTCTGCTGAGACAATCTGTAAGCAGTGAAGACAAGCAGTGACACTTTGGTAGCTGGAAACATTGGGTTCGGGCTGTAGGTGAGGAGGGAGAGAAGCACATCCTATTCTGCATGAGAGTGGAGGCCATTCCCACACCCTGGTAAACTTCCACCTGTTTCAGTGTCAGGGAGTTATGTGATCCCTGCCCTGGCAGGGCTACATAAATGTGAAGGGACTGAGGATGGAAAGCACTTCACTCCTACATATGCTGAGGTAGTGCCCAAGTGATGCAACCTGGGCTGCTACTCGGCCAATTTTCTTTGTCTCCTTGGTCTCACAGTCCAAATATGTGATATCCCTCTTTTGTTTGGTTGTTGGAGTCTTTTTGTTTGATTGTTTAGTTTCGTTGACTTTTTTTTTTCCTTGTCTCCTCCTTCCCATAGATTCCTCTTGTACATGTTGTTTTCTCAAAGCTTATTTGTTTCCTGTACATCCTCCATCTGCCCCCTTAGGGAGGACTTGGACCTCTTCCCTTTTCACCCACAGACTCTACTTCCCACCGTCGTTCGGCGTGTGAGTGCGTTTTAGGGTTCGTTTTAATTATCATTAGTGTCCTGAAATGACCTACATGCATAAGCTGCTTTGCATTCCTGAAAGCTGGAGTGGAGTAATGCCTGG
Organism: Oreocharis arfaki; assembly: GCA_013398015.1. Taxonomy (NCBI): domain Eukaryota; kingdom Metazoa; phylum Chordata; class Aves; order Passeriformes; family Paramythiidae; genus Oreocharis; species Oreocharis arfaki. The sequence continues at coordinate 533,058 of VZRR01001440.1, read as the reverse complement.
TCGGCTCCTCTCAGGCTGGTGAAGAGCTCTGTGACGGATCACAGAGGAGGCTCAGCTCCTCGCCTCCCTCTCTGCCCTTCACCCACCCGCCCGCACCCTGAGGAGCCCACACAGAGCCGCCTTCCCCTGTCACCCCACAGCTGATTGAAAACCTTGCTCCATAGATTAAGACACAAAAGTCCTAAGTGAATTAAATTGCTCAGTCTCAGCTCTTTCCTTCGATGAGAGATTTCGGAGAACAAAAGCCTCTGTAGGTTTTTTTTTCACATGGTTCAGCACAATTGGGGCATCTTGCTCTGAACAAAAGAGATGTGAAGCTGAAGGGAAATTGCAGGGCTGGTTGTTGGACCCTGTCCTCCACCCTCCCCTCCCTGCTCTGCACCAGGTGCAAAGAGCTGAGATGTTCCAGGCGTACACATGGTATGGATCAGGTGGGAGTCGCTCCCCTGGCACCTTGGCCTGAAGGTACTGAGAGTCCAGAATTGCCCTGGCCACAAGTGTGTATTCCCTGACACTGCCACTGGAATTAAAGACGGATGATTTTCACATCATTCCTGCCCTGACAACATTAATCTGATGTGGCTTTCACAGCTTTAGTTGCAAATCCAATCACTTGATGGATGGGAATGTTTACCCACCCCAAATCTCAACTTTCCTGCCTTCCCCGCCTCCTAGCTAGTGTCAGCCAAGTCAGCAAGATCTCTGTCTATAAAATATACCAAGCAAGCTGCAACTTTGCAGTCTTACTGGGATTTATGGACAGGCTTAAATGATAGAGGATATTTTTTTCTGTTTTGTTTTTGTCCTTTTAGGCTTTTATAAACAAACGTTTTCCATGAGTAGCTTTGTTTTCCTGAGGTCTATGTCAACCCAGCTCAGCTGATGCAGAGACCTTGCCCGTCTTTCACAGTCACTTTAATTGCAATGAGTATTGTGGCAAACTGAGAGATGAATTTCAGTTTGTGGAGCATGGAATGAAATTCTTGCAAATTACTTTTAAGACTTAAATCTCCTTTTCTTTGTCAAACCAAGAGAGAATTGGAATATTGGAGAATATTGAGACAGGTGTGGAGGGGGGAATTGGAACAAAACAACAAAAAACTGACAAAAAAAGCAACCATATCTGAATCTTTTTTGTCTGTAATAGGACTGTAGAGGGTTGAGCATTATTTCTTTTACTATTGACCTCCTCATGTGACTGTCTCAAATACACTCTTTCTCTGACCAAATCAAGCAATACAATGTGTATTTGTGTTTGTATCTGGACGTCAGTCCGTGTCCTACCTTGTGTGACTGCACCATGTGTGGGGCAGAAATACTGGTTTTGACTGTACCAGAAGACTGATGCCACACAGAGTAATTAATCAAGGGTTTTTAAACCTCTCCTAGTAGAGAGAATGGGTCATTTTGTAAAGACTGTCCCATTTTCTAACAATTAGAAGGACTTGGTGTCATCCTCCCTCTGCTATCTCACCATTATCCATAAAGCATTGGCTTTCCAATGCATTAGTATCCTCTCTATAATCTCTCTCTGTTCCCCTCTCTGACTTTCCTTGAAAGGACAATGTCAAGATAAAAATCAAATATTTACTCTTGTGGGTGTAGACAAATCCTTTCTGTGTTACTTATAACGCCTCAGATTATGAAATCGGACATGATTTCAATCCTCTAATTGACCTGTCATCATTTAGGCTATTTACTTTAGTTCTTGTGGTGCTCACGGCTTGGACAGTCAGTTCAAAGGAGGATGGGAGAAGAGAGATTTTATTCGTAAGTTGGATGCCTTTAGTCCTTTTATGGCAGTAGAAACCTTTACATGAGGTGATAACACTGAGAAGAGCAGCCTGACATTAGCTTTGAGTAAGCACAGCGTACAATCACCTCCCTAAAAATGTTATTTTGCTTCTCTGGTCTCTCATTAGAGAACTACAAAGCATAATTTGAGGAAATTTTTCATGTTAGTGCTATCCTGGCAGACCTGGCTATTAAGGTTTTGTATTGACCTTCAATATACACTGTACTGAGAGAAATGCAGTTTGGTAGTGAGGTGTGAGTCATATGCCCCGAAAGCTTCATTTGAGGGAGCAGTAAAGTCAATTGGAAGATCTCTCTTGATTTCAGCGTTATCTTCCTGGCTTTGTATGTACTGACCTATGCTACCCAGGTAATTCTGATAATCCAGAGGATGCTAGGGTGTCATTGTTAAGAGACTCAGTCCCTCTGTGATAGATATCGGAAGGCACTTCATTTTCAGCCGTCACTGCTGAAGGATGGCCTTATGTCAATGTGCTTCAAAGGTATGCTACAGAAACTAACATTTTTTCTATGTTCTGCAAACCAATTTCTCAGTAAACATACACAAGTCCCTTTGAGAGGTCTTGGCTTAGGTTTAACACCAGATCACTTTTCGTTGTCTTGAAATTTAATCACTTCTGCTGAAACTTTTTCAGTGAGGACTCCTCATCCTGAGGAGGTCAGAGTGAAGGAGAGAAAGAAAACCCTTCAACTTTTCCAAAGGGTTGGGATGTGAGAGGCTCTCTCCTATCTAAGAAAACCAGCAAGTTTCAGTAGGCATGTTGGTACTTGGTGACCATCCACATCATTTTACAGCACTCTCTGAAGACAGATGTGGAATGATGAACATGAATAGGTTCAAGCTTTCTGACAGATCCAGGAACACTCATGGGATGCTGACACCTTTTCCTTTCCTTAGAGCAAGACACTGCTGCTTGTTGGAGTGGACAGGATGCCACATGTTCATCCTTCACTCGTACAACAGTGACTGTTTTGATCAACACAAAGGGCTGACTGATTGTCACTCTGAGGTAGCACAGTATGATCGGGAGGGCCAGGAATGCAGCTAAGGGTGCGTCTTGGCTGTGTCAGAGATGAGCAGCTGGACTGTAGGAAAATTTGTGATAAAAAATACTCCTGGCCTGGAGCTTGCCCTCTTCTGTCACCATACACATGAGGTTTAAGCACAGCTTAGTGCCTAACCACAATATATTTCATTAACAGTAACTGTTTAAATGGTTGGTTTTACTTTCTGCCTAATGGCCATTGAGAGGTAGGCTGTGCTCTGCACATGACAAGGAGTATGACTGTCATTTCAGTTGCTTGCAATAGATAATGGGAAGATTTTAGCATGTTCCCTTTTCTTCCTGGCGTCTTTTCTCAAGTAGGGTGACAAAATTCAGATGTGACCACCACTGCCCATGGCAGTGAATCCATGACAGAGCCTTGATTACAGTCCATCTCTTCAAATTCGTTGCCTGGTTCTCCAGCTAGCTGACAGACAGAGTAGTATGAGCTGCAAGCGTGAGATCAGATGGTGTGGGTATTACTTGTATCTTTGCTTCTGCTCTGATTGGTGGCCTTGACTGAGTCCATGATTTTGTCTGTTCCTGTGTCTCGCCATTGGAGGATAAAACCTGCCATCTGCATGTTTTAATGTTTTGTTCCCAGTGACCAAACATATCAAACCATTTAGAAGTCTCGTTCCTGAGACTACAATGATGGGAACACAAGAAGCCTTTGAGGGAAGGTGTCTTTATCTGTCTTTTAAACCAGTCTCTTTCACAAATCAAGTCATTACCCAACCAGCTGACTCATTGGCAATTTGAGTACCAAGCTGGTGTGCTAAAAGCGGAGCTTTCCAGGAGAGAGTCACACAAATAAAAGGAAAACAAGTGGCTTTTATCAAACGAATTTCTGAAATGGAGAGCATCATTCTGTTTCTATATGGATGCTCAGGGAGGGTAAAGATAAGAGAAGAGAAAACAGAGTTAAAAATTGCAATCAGTGTGGAGTGGGCACGGTCAGCTGAAGAGTTAAGTGACAGAGCCTTATTCACTCATATGAATTAATAATTGATTCAGTAACAAATCACTAATGTTGCAGTAGTCATGGTGAATAAGATAATAAATGTGTCCTGTCCAGGGAATGCAATGTTGTTAGAATTCAGCTGAAATTATTCATAAATGTGCTACTTTTCCTCATCTCCAACTACTGCTAGTTTAGCTTTTCTTTTTAATCTTCCTAAGCTGTCACATTAGATGGTGGAGCTAGTCACATTCTATATACAGTGGGATATTAAGGAGAACTGTGGAGACATTATGTCAAATTTCAATAGATAATAGACACAAATTGAGAAACAAAGTGCCTCCATACCTTTTTGTGCTCCTCGTCTAGCTTAATAAATAAATAAAATAGAAGCCCAAAGTCTATTTAATAGTTTTGCTTGTGACCCCTGCAGATTTTCTGCCCCCTCCCTCTTCTTCTGTATGCGGAAGGAGCTCCAAGGACTTCTGTAGCCCTTTGGTGAGATGTGCAGTCTCCTGACTGAAGAGGCTCCAGGGTGCCTGGTATTTGACCTGCAGAGAGGATTCACAGCCCCTACACACGAGTCTGAAACACCACCACCAGGTCCTTACGTATGTGAACCACTCTTCACCAGGGCAGCTAGGGCTCCTGCGTGACAGGAAACAAGAGAGGGCTTGTAGTGGTATTTGGAACATGAGGAAAACGGTGTTAGGGATGGAGAATCACTCACAGAGCAATTAAAGAGAAGGTGAGGCAGATGGAGCAAGCTTGCCAAAGATGAGAAGTGCTTAAGAGTGTCATAGCTCAGATGATGTGAACAACAAAATATCTCTAGTTTATCAGGAAAAATGACACCAAGAACTAACACCTGTGAAAGCAAGCCAGAAATGATAAGTAAGGTATGGGGTTTTTTTGGGTAATCAATGAGCGTAATTGAACTTTGTCATAACTTCAGATGGGTGAATTTTTCATTGCTTGAAGTTTTCAAATCAACATTTGGATTCCTTCCTAGAAAAGATGCTTCAGCCAAGGGCAAGGTGTTCAGTAAGTGAGTGGAAATTGTGGTGCACCACGTTAACGAGGTGAGATTAGAGAAATCTGGCCTTAAACTCTTTGAACACAATCTTTAAACACATCTGGAAAATGGCAACAGTATGTAACAAACACCATCAGTTTAAAAATGCAGAATGCTGGAGAAACTATCAGCATGTTCAAAGAGGGCAAATAGGAAAGACAGGAAACACAGTTTAGAACTGAGGGCTAGCGGCAAACAGCCTAGAAGTAAGGACAAGGTAATTGTCAGGACAACGGAGGGATAAGAGGTAGAACATAGGAGACCTCATTTTAAAAGTGAGGAAAACATGGGCAAGTCACATGCCTACAATATTTAGGTCTAGTTTGGATTGCAGTGGACAGCTTTGTGGGAATGTAGATCAGGAAGTTTTCAGTACTGCTCTCTTCATATTCTTGGTACACAGACAAGCACATCCCTCTGAGCCAGAGAGAAGACTAGGGCTGAGTCAAAGACCAGAGACATCGCCAGAGGATTGCTCAGTACTCTTGGAATACTGAGTTGAGAAAGGGAGGGGAGCACAGGAGAAAGCAGTGAGCTCTTTGGGAAGTGATCTCAGCTCTCTCTAGTTCGATAGGCATGCTTTGCCCATCTATAGCAATTCCATACAGCCTTCTAAAGCTTGTTGCAAATTCACCTTTCTGTGCTCTCCCCAGATACTAGCAATTTTGATTTTCACCTCCTGTTAAGATGTAGTTTCCACCGAGAGACTCTTGCTATAGTGCAGCAACACAGCAACCCACTTCTGTCTGGAGATGCAGCAGCCAGAGCAGGTTTATCCATACAGCCTGTGATTCCCTAAGCTGGATGCCAGCCAAGATGACGTTGTCAGATCGCTTGTCTTCAAAAAAAAAAAAAAAACCCAAAAAGAAAAAAAAAAAAAAACAAAAACCAAACAAAAATACACTGCCATGGGGGCCACAGTGATCACACAACAAAAGGACCTCCCACCTCTGCCTCCCCATCCCCAGCTCCCTGGGTGCTACCAGGGAACAAGAAAGCCCAGCAGAAACGAGCATCACTCCCCCTGTAGTCACACAGGATAAGACACGCTGTCTCTGCCTCCCCCCCGGGTTACCTAACCCGCCGCGGTGGCAGGAGCTGTGCGTGCCTCTCTGGGAATGATGTCAGAGCGAGGCGTAGGGGGGCTGGGGTTGTGCCACATGGCGAGTCACATGCAGTGTAGCTGTCTTCACGTCCTCCTCCGAAAGGCTCCGTGTTTACTCGCGCTCTGCAGCACACTACTGCTCTGTAGAAGGCAAGTGCGGCTCGCCGGGATGCTCGAGGGCCGGGGTTCACACGTGTGTGCCCACGTGCCTCTGGAGGGGCATGCCTGCGCTGTGTGCACTGAGACAGGGCTCTCCTCCTCCCTCCCTGCTTTAGTGTCGGATTAGGGACATGCTCTCCCCTTGAGGCTACGAGGTTCCTTTAAGTGAAGCCTGAGCTCTTCTCCACGCGGCAAGAGAGACAACAAAAAAGTGAGAATGGGGCTGGAGGGAAGTGGAGAGGACCAGAGTCCTTGGCTGGCTGTTTGCCCTGTCCGCTCGTCCTCCCTCCACTTCTACGTTCCCTCGTCCTCCTGCCACCCAGCCCTCCCCCTCCCTCCATACACATACACTCCTTTTATTCTCAGTAAGTTATTAAAAATGTAGACATCACTGGCTCCCAGGGTCAATATGTTGTTTTTAAATTTAAACATGAATTTCCATTTCATTGAGCCTTCAGGCCTAATGAGATGTGCTTTGACAGGAGCAGCTAGCTGGAAAAGGCATGATTGAGGGGCGAGCCAATAATATTAACTCACAGCAGAGTGTGCACACACAGCGCTGGAGCCACGAGCCTTGATTCGCTCCTATCCAGGGCTCCGGATACAGCAGGCAAGGATTTCTGCTGCAGGCCCTGCAGTGAAATGTCAAATGCATTTAACCATCTGTGAGCTCTGCTTGCTCGTGCTGGCCCAAGTTGGACAGCCTGAATGGAGTGTCTTTCAGCTGGGATGACAGACGGGGCCAGGAGGGCTCTGGAAGTTGGGCTTGTCAGTTTAGAGGGCATCAGCTAAAACAAAGGGAAGAGCTGTGGAGAAGCCACTGGGATGGGACTCGGAAGATGTAGACTTCCACTGGCTTAGAGTGCAACCTGGGTGAATCACTCCACCTTTCAAGAAGGATAAGGAAGGGGTGTTTGCGTATCCTAGTGTTGGAGGTCTCTCCTTTCCCTGGACAGGTAGTGAAAAGTGCCTCATTCTCCCTGGGGAAAGCCTCCAGTGCACAAACTATGTGATATTTCATGTAGAGAACATGATTTTTTCCAACCCAGTCTGTATAAAGTACATGTGGGAGTGTCTATCAGGATTGCACTCTGGGAAGACACAGCAATCCTTACTCCATTTCCACAGGGAAAACCTACTCTCAGTTACAAGGTGGCCCACCCTGCGAGCGTGTTCTGAGTGCTGAGGGACTGTAGGGTCCTCAGCCTGGCTCTGTCACCAAATAAATTTGTCACTGGAACTGACATTTTCCCATATTTCTGAAAGACGGCTCATTTGAGAATATCCATTACAGACAGAACCTCGTACCCAGCTCCAAGCCCCATGGTTTTGTTATTCCGAAGGTGTGTAAGACCACAGATGTGTCAGAACAGCAAGGCAGGCTTGAAAATACAGTGAGAATTCATGTAACAAAGGATAGGTATGTCTGATTTTTGCAGCTTTTTAGCAGAAAAGATATCGGTTGGAAAGAGTGAGCAAAGGAACTCAAAAATGAAGGGAATTATTTGTAAATTGTCTCCAAATTAGGATTAGGACAATTTTTTTATTGGAGCTGTGTTTGAGAGAAATTAGGTATTTGACCTTTCTAGTTTTTTATGTAAAGACTTTGTCCTCACGCCCTGAAAATAATGATTTAGCATTGATAAATTAAAAGGGGAAGTAGTGAAGAAAATCAGGTTTTGGAAAAAATAAATAATTTTGATTTTCAATGCAAAATTGATGCTTCCCATAGACTCAATCCAATTAAAATGCTACTTTTTCAATCTTTCTGTTTCTCTATGTGAGCATATAGAAAAATCCATTTCCCAGCCAGATCTAATCCAGACCCCTGGTGACTCAAATCACTTAGGAGGTTTCTGTCAAGTGTAATTTGTTGGGCTTCCTAGGTTTTGTTGACCCAGACTTAAAATCGGGAAGAGTCTTTCTCATGGTACCTTGTTGGGCTTGCTCCTGCTGAAATCCACAGCAGCAGATGCTGATCTCTGTGTGTGTGTGTGGTTATAAAATATGAAGGAGAAATGCAGCATGATATTAAATGAAAAGTAAATCAGAGTAATAATTAATAATAAAGGCTGCTAAATATTCTGAATCTTTGAAAAGGGTTGCTTTCTTCCCCCCTGAATCCAGTGAGCACTCACTCGTATGAATAACATTACATGCATGAGTAATCCTTTTGAACTCAATGAAACCCAAGTTAAGTATGTGCAGGAGACCCACGCAGGATGGGGACCAGGAGCTTTAGCACGGAGCTGAGGGAAGCTGTAGCATTATGTTTGTACTGTTGCTTAATTGCAAAGCAGATGTAAATAGTAGGTCTCTCCAGTTCTACTCTGTTTGGGCTTGCCTGGAAGAGATTCCCTCTTGGTGCCTCAACCTTTCTGGACTCATGCATTTCTGGCCTTTAAAATGTGATATTTAGCTTTCAGAAAGCAAATAACAACCATTGTGCACTTTTTTGCACCTTTCTCCTGAGGGTCTTCCAAAGCACTTTTGACAACATTAACTGCTGAGGCCTGACAACTCCTCTGTTGAGGGACAGCATTTCAGATTTGCCATTTCTCCATCTCCCCCTCTCTGGGTCTGCATACATCTTTCACTCGCATAATGATACTTGGACCTTCCATAAAATTTCTCCTGCCAGAAACATGTCTATATGAGAAGCTGAGTTTCCATTTCACATCTTTTCTAGGAATAAATTTCTAACCTCTACACACTTAAAACTAAGGAAAAAATGTAACTTATAAAAATCTTACATTTCAAGGGAAGCAGTTCGACATGTCTTAATGTTTGGTTTTGAGAGTCCTGGGTGCTCAATTCTGATTTTATAGGGAACTAGATAGATAAAGGTGAAGACTAATTTAGAGCGTTGTGCCCAGTATCATATAAATCATCAGTGTTAGGAGCAAGAATAAGAAACCCAGAGTACCAAATCCCTTGCTTTATGTCCTGGCTGACACTTGTAGTAGGAGAGACATGAACTGCAGCAGCTGAGATGGTGTGAGGATTTGCTGCCTTAACATACAGAACGTTTTCCATAAGCTGAGTTTCATGAGTCAGCATTTCAGAGAGCAATAACTTACAGTAATAAACAGGGAAAAAACACCAAGTTTGTGTGGGTAAATTTGGTTCTAAAATGAGTGATGTACTTCATGGTAATCAGGTACAGTTGTGATTTGAACTCATTAAAGCCTGTGAAATATGTTCTCTGTTGGATGATTCCAGCTTTTTTTCCCCCCCCATCTTTTATAAAAAGGTTTGGTTGGGGTTTTTTGGGGGGTTTTTTTTTGTTTTTTTTTTTTTTTCTTTCTTCCTCCCCTTCTCTTTAGCTTTAGCTATCTCTAAGGACAGGTATCTCAGTGGGGTATTGTGCATTGCCACTACAGAAAAAGAGAATAGAGAGTGAAGCATGGAGAGGAAGAATACAAATTTCCCCATTCACTATTGATTTTTGTGATTTGCAGAGGGAAGCTGCTGTGGCTTCTATATGGAGGCTGTAGGTGGGGAAGATGGGGAAAATGATAAAGCAGATTCAGGAACAGCGGTTCCATGTAAATTTTTACCCATCCCTGTCTTTCTGCTCAGTGGAATCTTGGAGCATATTCAGGCTTTTCATGTTCACAGAGCATTGGAAGCTTAGATCTCTGACCTTTTTAAAATCCATTTTGAGCCTCATCTTTCAGAGATTTAAACAAAAGATTTTGACCTAAAGGGCCATTGTTTTACACTTTCTGATAGAGGGGATAAGAAAGACTAAGAGCAAGGAGGGGAGAAACAGAGATTATTTGAAGCAGGACCTGCTGATTCAGGTGGTAATTTTGCAAGTGGGAGAAAGAGAGAGTAACCTGCGAAGGATGCAAGCTGCTGCTTTAAATCTGTAGCAGGAAATGTGTCAAGAACCTTTGGGGCACAGACAGAGTCACTTTTGGGATAATACAGTTTTTCCTGCTATAGTCAGGCTCTGTGTTAGAGGAAGAGGACGTTCCTGATTCTTTACTGTCATCATAATCAACTTCTTTTATTGGTTTTACACTGAGACTCTGAAGAAATGTCTCAAACAGCAGAACTTCAGAGAGGAAGAAGGTGTGGGATCCAACTGTTGGGCATGGTAGGGGCTGAGACCTCTCACTTAGTTTGAAATCTCCACTCTTGATGCTGTTTTTTTGGGTTTTTTTCTTGCAGTCCTTTCAATTTGAAAATTAGTAGTAGCTATGAAAAGATGTCCATCCCAAGCCTTCTTTATTTTCCATCTCCCTCATTCTTATTTCAAATACTCCTGTTTCTGTTTGGAGATTTTGTGGTACGTTTTGGCGAACACACAGGATTAAATTCTTCATACTTCTTCTGTTTCCTACTGACCCACCCAAAATATTTACCCACTCAAAGATTTGAAAATGGCAATATTCTAGTAGGGAATTCCCTATAGTTAGGAACTTTGGAAGCAGATGTGGCCTTTCCCTCATCACTCTGGGAGGACTTTTGTGATATTGAAATGTGCTACCACTGAAGTTTCATCTCTGCTCTTCTTCTTCAGAAGGAAACATCAGTGGGTAGAGAGAGAGAGGAGGCATCTGATGCACCAGACACAAAAGAGAGAGGAAGGATTTGCTCCCTGTTGGGAAAGGGGCTCACCCCAGACTTCAGAAAAGGCTAGAGCAAAGCTCTGCTCCTCTCACTCCAGCCTGCCCAACTGCAGTAGGCTGTACAGATTGCAAGGACATTCAGTAAACATTCAGACTGGCTCCAGCTGTGGAGTGCTCTGTTGGGAAGAATGGATTGAAGCAAACTTCATTTTGCCTGGATTTGAGCTGGTTTTGGTCTTGTTTCCAAAGAAAACAGAGCCTGTTCATTCACATATCCCACCCACACCAGTTCACCTGCATTTGTGCTACCCCCATTTCCATCTACACTCCCTCAAGGCATTTTTAACCTATCAGTTGGTTTCAACCACATCTAAAATATCCTGAAACTCTTGATGATAATTGTGGTTACAGTGGCTGTGTAAAAATTGGGAGCGGAAAGGGACTCCCCAGTGCATTTCCCTTCTGAGGAGGTGGTGGCCAGAGTCCACCCAGGGCAGCAGCTCCAGTCTGCACCCAGGCAGCAGCCAGTGCAGCTGGAATGTGTCACACCCTGCACGAGCCGCAGGGCTCACAGGCTTTTGGACAAAGTGGAACTTACGGAGGAGGCTGGCTTATCGAGATGGGAGAGCATGGGAGGCCTAAGATACAAATCTGTAGCAAGCCAAGCTTCATTAGCTTGGCTTCATACTTTGAGAAAGCAATTATTATTTCTGAAGATTTCACAGTGTACGGAGGATGTGCTGCTTAGCTTAGAAAAATGCCGTGTCCTTGAAAAATACCTGAAACATTGAAAGATCCAGGGTATGTACAGACAGTCCTGAGTACATTGAGACAAAGAGAGGAGAAATTAGCTAGGCAACGTTGGGATAGCTTGGAGTGGAGGCATTAAGATCTAAGTATGAGGTGCAAGCTTCTCTATTGAAAAGAAGAAGTCTTCCCCACACAATAGGCAAAATGTTGAACCAATAGTTTCAGGGCGTTGTGAAGATTTAGAGGTATTCCTGGAGTGGAAGTTTTATGTAATTAAATAAATAAGAGCACTAGGCAAGTTTGGTTTAGGAAAATTTCCATAGAAGGCACCTATGGTGGCTCTCAGGTATGGTTACCCATGTAACCCCTTTCTGAGAAATTTCCGTAATTGCTGATTTCCTGAGGATGAGAGGCTCTGGCTAAGGGGGATTGACTTGCATTCTTTCTGTTTCTTCATCCACAAACATCTCCTAATTACTGTCTGAAATAGGTGCTGGACTTGAAGAGTCATTAGCTGGGTCTAACCCTACTGTATTAATTATTTCATCCTCATTTGTTGGGCATTCTGAGTACTATTAAGGGAAGGATTGAAGTCTGAAGCAGAATTCATTGGGAAGAAGCCATGGACAGCTTGACAAAGCTGCTGTGGGATGAGAAACTGATAATTGTGGCAGATTTACGATGACCTTTATAAGCGGGCATTGGAACCTTCAATTCAAGGAGGAAGCCATTAACCCTTTTTCAGATATTAAAAATAATGTCATGGGGTATTTTAAGTATGCAAAATTTTTCCTCCTGATGACACACTTTCCTTTGGGTCTGATCTGAAGAGCTGTGCATTCTCCCAGGGGCTAAGCTTCAGATAATAGAGAAGTGTGCGGGGAAAGAAGCTACTTTCACACTTCATAAAAGCAGGACAACTTTCCACCAGGGAGCCAGCAAGCAGTGTCCCTGTAGGACCTGTAAAGGTGTGTTTAAAACAAAAGTGAGGCAGGTTAAGAGAAGACTGCAGTGATTACCGGGGGGCCAAGCGTTCCCTGTGTATAATAATCTGGTTATTGCAACAGTGACATCAACAGTTTCACTGATTTAGTCTGTCTGTGGTTCCGCCCAGTTATTTCTTTGTGAAAACAAGAAAAATCTGGTAATACAATTTTCTCACATTATAAAATATTTCAGTACTCCGAAGTTATCTTAAATATTGATGTTTTGGGAAAATGTAAATCATTTCGCTTAAGAAAGGCAACTTGATGAGAAAAGTAGCTGATTTCCTTAGGATTTGATGGCAATTGTAGTCTTCAGTGTGCTGAGGCTGCTAAGATTCTGGGGAGAGAGTGGAGATTGTTACTTCCCCAGCATGCAAGTGGGGACACTGAGGAAATGAGAGTTGAAAGGACCTCTTGAAAGAAATCTATGGTGAAAATTTAGGGGAAAGAAAAGTTCTTCTGCTGAGTCTCCTATATCAGTGTCGTGGCAAAATATGATTCTCTTTTCAAATTCAAGATAAAATTATTTTTATGAGCGCTCAGTGGGAGTGGCTTATAGCTTGCTGCACTGTGATGAGGAACTACCAAGTAATTTATCAGCAATATCCTGGCTGGCTTTGCATCACTAACAGGAAAGGTACCAACAATTTTGTCATCTCTGTGCAGATTGGTGGTCACAGCTCCCTGTAAGCTTCGAACTGATGCCTCCCTTGAAGTCCAATGGTCTGAGCCCACATCTTTTCCAAGCTCCATTTAAAGTCAGGACGACTTTTGCTCCTGTGGCATGGCATACTTCATCCTACCCTTCAGAACACAGTGCTGGTGTGAAAAGTGCAGATATTGCCTGGAAGAGATAAAGGATAGATAATAAAACCTGTTCCAGGCAGCATTGATTGTATGACCTTATATGAACAGTTTTTTTCCTAATTTCCAGGATAAATATACCTGTTATGAGGGTCTGTTGGTCAGATGTCTGATAGGAAGAATAGGCTCTGGCTCATGTCCATTGCTCATCTGAGCAAAAGCATCACTTTAATGAACCTAGTGTTCAGCATCCAGGGGACAAAAAGTGCACTCTGCCCTTGCAGGAGGGAGGAGAGATGATTTCCCCGTTAGAGTTTTACCCCAGGATGGCTGATCAGTCAGTAGGATATTTCTTCTTCCACCACAGAGGTGGTGGGGGAAAAGAAGAGAACAGTAGAGAATAAGCCTCTTCCCGCTTCTTTTCCTTTCCTTGCTCTCCCCTGTTCCTTAGATGTGGCTGCTGGGACGTGTGCACAGGGACAGTGAAAGGCCCAGGCACAGAGTGGACTGCCCAGAACTCCCCCAGGGCATGTCAGAGTAGCCGTACAAACACAGCGTGTCCGTGGTGAGCAGGATGTTCCAGCAGCACCGTGGTGCTGAGGCAGAGCAGATCTCTCCTACAGCTCTTCTTCTGGTGTAGAAATGAAAATAGAGCTGGTGGTGTGGGACACTGGAGTCTGAAACAGGGATATATAATGAACACAAAATGAAAGCGAATGACAGTTACTTTTATGTATTTGTCTTCATTTCAGTGGATTCTCCCTTCACCCATTCCCACCCGCCTCCCGTCCCGTTTTATTGGGTGAATAGCAGTTTTTGAACAATCTGATAGTAGTTGCTAGCTCAGCTCCTTTGCTTTTGAGCTGTATTTATTACTCATTTCCTGATTTCTTACAAAAGAGTTCTGCTGCCTTTGAGATTTACAGAGGGGTCTCTTTTCTGCAAGGAAAGGAAGAAACACAGGGAAGACTTTACTCAAATCTGGCGGTGGAAAGAGCTTCCCCTCACCTTGTTGATCTCACTGACCTTATTTTCCAACACTCATGCAAATTAAAATCAGTTTTTTCTATCTATCTATTCCCTTCCTGCTCTATATATCACAATACAGATAATCATTATCAAGCAAATCCTACTACAGTGTGCTTGTTGGTAGGGATCTGGAAAGTGCATTTCTGTTCAGCTGCAAGGCAGAGCCAGACACATCTAATTGATGCATAATTATAACCTATTTGGTCTTCCCAACTGCTGCTGCTGAAGCTTATCTAACCTGAAGAAGGACTGGCTTCAGCTTCTGCAGATGCCACCTCAGGAATGCCTCGCCCAGACCCACAGTCTCTCTGGCTCGGGCTGATAGGCATTAACCCTATTGCTCTGGGTCTTGTTTCCAAATCATGACACGTCTGTTTTTGAGAGCTGGCGGGCCCTGAGAGGACCTGGGTGTGCCCATTAGCAGAGCAGGAAAGGGGACTCAAGAGAGCACGGTGCACAGTGGGTTGTCTTCTGGCTGTTGTAGTGTGGAGGCTTTTCACCACCACTATCACAGAAATTCAGTTCCCAAATGGGAGTTTTGGGGACTGCAGCTAAGGACAGCAGTGAAATGTGTGGGAACTTCAGCTCTAAAGGCTAGTGTGAACTGTGGGTGCAAGTCCATGGTGACACCTGGGCAGAAACATACGGGCCCAAGGAGACACCTGGCCATCCTGGTCAGTGGGACATTCAACCTAACTCCGGAAACAAACCTTCTGCTTGTCATGTGGTGCGTGTTTCAGAATGTATTTGAACCCCTAAACTGTCCACATGTAAGCCAAGTAGGAATAGAGGGAGGGATGGAAACACAGGTCATTCATTTACCTTTCACCCTGCCCTCTCTAATACGTTTGATTTACCTCTAAAAATTTCTGCAGAGGGGAGATCTGGCTGTTTATGTGCAAAATTGCTGAATTCCAAGGGTGGTAAATGGCTTAACATTGTCAAACAGTGACTGAAACATGAAAGAACCCAGGTGGCTTTACTTCTCCAACTCTTTATGATTTTCACCCTGTTCTCTCCCTTTCTGCAAAGTGGTTGTGCGCTAAAGTGCATGGGAACTGCTGCGCTTTATACTCACTGAATACAGCTTTTAAATTTGGGCTGGTAGACCTTTCTCTTGAGTACCTGCAATTTACAGTCCCTCCTCTCCACATTTAATTGTGTTTGTAAATAATCAGTATATCTTTGGGTGGAAAAATAAAAGTGCAAAGGATCTGTTACAGGCTAGATTTGTAAACTAAATCTTTCTTCTGCAAAAAGGAGATAAAGGGGAGGAGCCCTTTGGTAGTTTATTTCCTGCACAATTAAAAAGCTCTCATACTGCTGTAAATAAAACTCCAGTAACCATAGTCAGCTGGCACCATGTGGAAATCGCTGATTTTCAGGCTGAACAAAACTGTCCTTTTGTACACCTCTGCCATTTGTTGGCACTGAGCCGAAACAGTTTGAGTATGTGTGGAGAGGCAGCTGGCTGTTTGCTCTGCGCCTTGCCTGTGTAGCACCCAACACAGAGATTTTCTGACTCAAAAAGAATATTTTGAGGACGTTGCGGTGGTGAAAATACATAATTATGTGTTGGGTGGTAGGTCATTACTGTGCTGACTGCATTTGTTCCTTAAGCAGCCTGAGAGAAGCCAGTATATCCCAATAGCTAAGAAAGGATTTGCACGCCTGGCTGAGGATCTCAGTGCTTTATCTGCTCTAGTGAACCAAGCCTGCAGCTCCCTAAAATGAAGAGAAATGCAGTCACTCAGGACCTTTTCCTTTGTCACTGAGTTGCACAGTCCTGGGCTAGAAGGGTATTTAAGTGGAGAAGGGAGGGATAGAGCCTAGGTGTGGTTGTTCCCTAAGACGGCTTGCACCTTTTTCTATTCCTAACGCTAGATCACTTTTTTTTTTTTTTGGAGGTGTTTTTTGTTTGGTTTTAGTTTGGTTTGGTTTTTTTGGTTTGTTTGGGTTTTTTTGTTTGTTTTGTTTTTTGGGGTTTTTGTTTGTTTGTTTGTTTTTGGGGTTTTTTTGGGTTTTTTTTGGGACTGGGAGGAAAAAAAAAAATCCATCACTGGTATAAGACCAGGATGGGTTTATTCTCACATGAAGTTTCAGGGAGCCATTTCCTGTCAGTTGAATTTCCTGATGGAGGAACCAGCCTCCAGAACACCTGTTCCTGCCCCATGGGCTAATGGAGAGATCCCCACAGTGTCAGTAGCAAGTCTTCAGTACATACAGCAGAAAGTGGCTTTACCCCGTGTTTTCCATTTTGGAATCTTCTAACCAGTAAGATGTGCACAAATTGAAGGAAGTTCAGACAAGAGCCACAAAAATGATGAAGGGTCTGTGAGGTGTTGACTTATGAGGAGAGATTAAAAAGAACCAAATATGTGTAGCTTGGCTAAGGGATGACTGGGAGGTAGGGGGGAGGAAGGGAGTGTGATATTTATCTCCATGTACATACAAGGATGTAAATTCCAAGGCAGGAGATGAACTGCTTATGATAGTACAAAGGAAGATTTATTAGAAGTTGTAGTAGGAAATTAAGCAAAGGAAATTTTCAGCTGAATATCAGGAGAATTTTGTTAAGGGTATGATAACGATGATAAATATTTATATAGCATTTTAATAGTGAGAAGGGGAGAATGGTGGCACAATGATTCCTGCATCCAGTGTTTCAAGGCAGTAGGGAGGAATCACTTTCCACACTGTACTGCTATTTGATAAAAGGTTTAGTGCAGAGAAGGGAAAGTTTTCCTTCCAAAATGTGAAGCCGAGATGGCTAAAATCCTTGTCTAACCATAAATGGCTTTGGAATTCTGGCAGTAGTAACTTGGAGAGATCTTGACCATTTTGCGGGGTCAAGTGGTATGTAAGCCCATTGTTGGTCAGCTACTGCTGATATTTCTAAAGACACACAGATTGGTTGAACTTTTTCCTGAGTAGCCCCAGCAGAAGATGTGGCTGTCTTCTCATGGCAGGAGCTTATATTCAGAAAAACATTGGAAAAAATGCCGTTTACTTAGTAAATAATCTCTGCCTTCCAGCCTGTGATCAATTTGCTTCACAGGTCTGTGTTAGCACTTTCTGAACGTAACAGGAATTTTCCAGCACCAGCCCAAGGAAAAATATCTTCTTAGTAGGGTGGTGGAAAGCCAGCTCTTGAGATCCTGGCGGCAGGAATACCAGAATGTGCTTTGCAAGGAACAGTGCCATACAAATTTGGAGAGAGTGTGTAGGATGGAAAGCAGCAGTGTCTTCTGTGTCTCATATAAATTACAGTGACCTCCATCTGATGCCCCTCAAGCCCATGCTGGAGTCATTCTCTTGACTTTGTCAAACAAAGGGGAGTCCCAAAGACCTTCTGAGCCTTACATGCTCTTTCAGAGAAAGATTTCACACAATTCAAGGCTAAAGCAGAATGGGTTTCTTTCTTTTTCTTTTTTTTTTTTTTCTTCCTAGTGCAGTGTTCAGTGTCTGGGACACAAAAAAAAAGTATTGTCAGATGTGTAAATGCAAATTTAATGAGCGCGTAAAAAAATCCTTTCAAATCAATGCAAAAATATTCCACAGTGGAGTCATTTTGATTAAAAAAAAAAAGGGGGGGGGGGAGGAGGAGGTTGCCTGAAATAAGCAAAATTTCAAGCTAATGGGAATCTCATTCATTATTTAATCCACTCCTTATCTGAAATGTACAAAAAATGGAATCTAATATGGCGTATGTATGTTGTTGTCTTAGCGAAAAGACAGGGGCAAAGGCCTGCAATTTCACTTAATATATTAAATCCTACTGCAGGCTTTGAGCCAGATTAATAACTCTAGCAAGCTAGAAAATCCCAATATATATTTTTTCTAGCTCCATGCATGATGCGGCTTGATTCATAAGCAGCTCTACTGCCGGGCTTTATTAAATACAAATAAAATATCTCTTCTATTGCAAAAGCCCACAAGGTGACAGAAAGAGGAGAAGCAACTGTCCTTGCTAGTTAAAATGTATTTTCTTTGGCTTCCTACTCCTTAACTCAGCCCCCAAGTCCCAGGTCCCTGGAATATTTATACAGTCATAACCCTGTGCATAGAATCCGGAGGGATAGACTGAAAGGAAAGAATTTGTTCCCGATCACTGGGGCATGCTTGTGCAAAAGACCCTGCAGCATTCCTACCCTCAAGTGGACACGACTCAATTTTATGTCCGCTCAGGCTCAGGAGAAGAGTTTCAGCAGCCCAGCACACTTCCTTACAGTCTGGGACAGCTGGTTTGTGGCTGATTTAAGAGTGGTGCCCAACGACTCGCTGGCAGCTCTGCCATAAAACCTGGGTTGGTGCTGTGTTTGCCAGGTGGCATGTTTGAATCCCCAGCTTGGAAAGCAACAACGGTGTCAGGGAGCTCAAAATCACCAGGCTGGTTTAAAAATCGTCAGATTGAAACTGTAAAATATATAGGAGAGACCCTATATAATTTTAAGGTTGCTTTGCAAGCCTTTCTGTGTACATGCGGTAATAGTAAAACAAAGGATTTAGGGGAAAAAAAGAAAATCAAAGTTACATGAGCAGCATAGTCCTGCCTATAAATTGCAGCACTAGTTTGGGGAATCAAACCACTTTTGGACAGCAGTGAAACACATGCTGTATGCATAGCTAAGGATGCACTTGGACGTCCTGAATAGAGAAAGATTTACTCCTTTGAAACCTTGATCTAAACCTTGGCTTCTGTGGGCACAATATTCAAGGCCGAGTTCTTGGGGTCCACACTGGAGTGAGTGAACAGGCCTTCCCAGAGAGTAGAACTGGATCCCATTGCAGCCCTTTGCTTTGGTATCTTACAAAGCCTTTAAAAAAACTTTTGAGTATGCCTTGGATTTAACGGTGATAACCCCTGCGTGGGACACCAGCAAAAATCTGGGAACACCAAATTTTCCGTGGATGTAGACCTGCTGAAGTAGATACAGTAAAAATATGTAGAAGTCAGATCCTTCTCTGGAAAGGTTAATATGGAAGTAGGCAAGTGAATTAGTGGAGAAAGATATTACCTATTCTGAAGTAGGCAGAGCTGGCCTGATCTAGACCAGAGGAGAGGATACCTGCAAAAGCCCTTTGGGGGAACACGATACCCTCTTCTTAAGGGCTTATTTGAGCCGTCACTTATTCTTTCTAAAATAAACAGAAGAATAAGATCTTATTTAATTTATTCCTCTGGAGAAAATGGAGCTTTCAGTGTACTGGAACAGGATAAAATAACTTCTCCAATGTAATTTCACAACTATTTTTTTTATATTTTTTTTTTCTAAATCATAGATGACCGAAGGGGTTTGTTTCATTTTAATTAAAGGAAGAAGAAAAATGGAGACTTTAGTTAGTGCTGCAGGTTTTCAGATATCTGGAAGTGAAATAGGAAAGTAGTGGGTTTTATTGTTGCAGTTGTTTTTAAGGTGGGAAATTAGTGCAAAGTTATTTTTAAATCCACATTAGTGACTTGATGGATTTTTCCACTCACTTCTGGCACAGATCCAAGAATTCCAGTCCTAACTGGACAGAACTGATGGAAGTGGTGTCCAGAGGGACCAAGGACAAGGGCATGGCTCAGGAGGAGGGACGGATTTCTGTCTGTGTCTGTGAGGTGTGTGTCATGCTTCTGGTTGGGGGCTGAAACTGCTCTGGTGTCACTGCAGCATCTCTGCTGTGCTGTGAGCAACAGTGAGTGGATAACCTGAAGAAATCTGAGGCTGGCACGGACTACTCTGGTCATGCTTCACAGCTGGGCCAGTCCTCAGGACTGCTGCTGTGGTCGGTTTATTATAGCATACATTGCCATGGGCGCAGGAGGTCCTATTTGAAGGTAAAAGTCCAGGACTACTAAGTGCTTACCACATGCAAAATGAAAAGATGGTCCTTGACCTGAACTGCTCGGAGATGTGAACGCCTGAGAGAGGCCACAGCAAACAGATGGAGGGAGAGCAAGGTAATATAGAGCGGATTATGATTTGGTTGGGAAGTTGCAGTGATAGCACACTGGCTGCCTCGTGGGTGTTGAGTGGTTTGGAAGTGTCACTGCAAAGGTGAGCTTCAAGGAGGGATGACGAGGCAGGCTCTGTAGTAGATGCCTCTGATGTTGGCAGGACTTTCACATCCCTGGTACACAAAGGTCTCTGGACAGTAGAAACAGCTGACATAGCTTTGGGGTTAAGCCAACACTATCATGCTGTTAGGATGTTTATCTGAACCAACCGTCGCAAAGGGCTCTCCCATGCCTACCTCAATATTAAGGACTCAGAGGATTTTGAGGACAGAGCATATCATTTGTCCTGACCTTCTGGATGTAGTAGAGGCCACAGGATTACAGCGATTCCTGCACCAGGCCCCAGTCACTTGGGCTGAATCACAGCAGCTCTCTCAGAAAGGCATGCAAGCCTAACAGAGAGCGTTGAAGGGAGATGGTGTCTCACTTTTACAGGACCTGTGTATGTGTTTGCACAGCATGTGAAATACAGTAAGCATATATGTGGTTTTTTTTGGTTTTTTGGGTTTTTTTGAATGTTAAGTGGGCTTAAGGACCTGTCTGAAAAGCACGGGGATTTTGAGCACAGCTGTGTACTGCAAAGGCAGCAACTGTAGGCTAATTTGAAAAATTCACGCTGGACACTGGGCTGAGATGTGCCCTTTAAATGATGGTCAGTGACCCAGGAAGAATTTCCTGAGTGCAGGAGGACCTCAGCGGAATTGTTTCATGTCTGCAAGTGTGTGGCTAAGCAGTTTAAATGGAAATAGTACTAAGGGAATATTGTTTTCCTTTGGCTTGCATTTAAAGTGCTTATCCTCTGCTTCGAAAGCTCATGGTTTTACACAAACTTAAATTCAGCATAAACATTTTCAAACTCTAGAAATAGGAAGTCAGTAATATTAAAAATCCATATATTAATTTATCGGAGGTTTTTTTCCCTCTTTTTGCCCCAAATGCCATGTTACCTTTTCTTTTTTCATTTCTCTTTTACAGTCAGCACCATTCAAACGGTCCACAGATGGTAAAGTTGGCTATGACCATAAGAAATGAGATTTTAGAGGAATAGAATTCAGGAGATGGGTTTTGTCTGTGCCACAGAGTTGCTTTAGAAGCCCTGAGTGGAACATCAAAACGTTATGAAAAGGAGGAGTTAAGGAGAAGGGTGGTATTTTGTTTCACAAATTCGTTAGGTATCTTGTCTATCTATATGATAGTGAATGAGAGGGAATATGTTTTGTTCTGGGAACA
This sequence comes from Oreocharis arfaki, assembly GCA_013398015.1. NCBI lineage: Eukaryota > Metazoa > Chordata > Aves > Passeriformes > Paramythiidae > Oreocharis > Oreocharis arfaki. The sequence goes on along the minus strand of VZRR01001440.1, from coordinate 511,514 downwards.
ATGTGCAGCATTGATCATTACTGATCATTTTTTGACACTCTAAATGGATATGTAAAATAAAAAATTACTGTAAATTACAGAGGAATTTAAAATTTCCCCAGAAATTGTGGCATTAACTGAGCCCCATGTTGTTGTCAACATTCTTCTAAACTTCCCCCATCCATTACAACCCCTTTTCTCTGCTGAGATCATGTCTGTCTACTTTGTAAGCTCTCAGTATACAGTCCAAAACCACAGTTTCAGGCCCTGCTAAGAAATTGTGTTAGCACTAGGACAGAAAATTGATTAGTCCGTTTTCTCTGTTCCAACTTAAGAGAAGAGTGGAGCAGTAAATAGTGTTAATGCTGAAAAGTGAATTAGATTTCTAACACTGTTTCTGCTTTAATAGTTTTTTCCATTTGCTAATAGCCCAGATAATAGCAACTGCCCTTCAATAACATGTGTTGTTTTGTTTGTATCTTTCTTCTGACAGCATCTTTTTAAAGCAACATGTTACAGCTCATTCATGAAATAGTTATCAATTCTGTCCTTGTTTGTTTCTCCAGGCAAGCTAAGTATGTCCTTGTTAACACTGGCTGTCGGGCATTGTGTACCTGCAGGCTGTGCTTAGCTCCCTCCTTTTAAGAGTCTCTCAGTCAATTAAAATTGCAGATACAAATTTCAGGTGCTTTGGAATAGGACTTTCAAACCCAAACTCCGATTTCGCACTTTGTTGGAAAGCAGAGCAGCGTGGATGGGTGGTCACAGCTGCTCTGGGCTGGAGCGGGAGTGTCCCCTGGACACCAAGGATGCTGAATCAGATTGGATTATTTCGGTGTCACCTTTCTCAAACCTCCTATCTTATTCGTCTCAGATTCCTCCTTAAGCGTACTTTTACCAGTCATGCTGTTCTTATGAATTCTAACTTTCTTGTCTAGTCATTGCTGTATCTAGACACTTTCCAAAAGTGTGCAAATCAGCAGAGCTATTATGTCACCTGTAGCTAACGTTCTTTGTCATCATCTCCTCAGCAGAGCGAGTGGGGCAGTGTTCTGGTAGCGTATCTTTTGTTTCTGTCTCTGCAACCCGTGTGCTGCTCCATGTGAACATTTTGAGGGAGCAAGTTAAATTTGCTATAAGAAATTGATGTGTCCAGAGTGCTCTTTCATTCCCGTGTTTGTTCTGAAATACTATATTTGTCTTGAAAATTATGGTTCCCTGTTAAGTAACGCATATGGAGGAAAGTCTGTCGAGCTTTCAAAGCCTGTCAAATACAGGCCATGATGTACAGCACTAGGACACTTCCACAGGCATGTTCTGTGCCTTTGAGGTGTTCTCCACGTGTCCTTTGATGATTAAGTGACAATTTGTGATTTTGTATTGCCTAGCAAATTCCTTTTCTTTCACTGTACCAGACTTCTCAACCCACCCCATTCTGTTTTGCCCCAGCATTTCAATGACTAAATTGTTAGGAAACTAGCGCAGAGACCATTTACTTTGGGATGTCCATTTAGTAGTTTTACCAAGTCTTTAATCTCAGATTGGTGACTGTAAAGCTACAGTAATTTGTAATTGCAATTACCGAGTGATGACAGTTAAATGGTATGTAATAAGAGCCTTTTAGCTACATACTGAGTTTTATCCTAGTTTATCACTGACATTTCATTCAAAGAAAAAATCTTACAAAGTTTTAGTTTTGCAGATACAGTCAGCTAGAGCAGAAATATTTGCAGAGGAGTGCTACTCAGTTGGTTCTGTCATGCTATCCGTGGCAAAATGCATGTTTAATTATAAAATGCTCTTTTAATTTATTTGATAGTTTGAAGATCTGTGACTTTTTTTTTTTTTTAACTTGGAGTTGCTATTTATTTGGATTTCAGAAAACATATCTAGCTTTCTTTTGCTAAATTAAATATTCTGGTTTGAATTTGTATCTTTAAAAAAGAAACTGATGAAATTGGCATGGAAGAATTATTTGATTAGTGTGTTCACAAATCCATTTGAATAGCCAAATTCCTTGTTCTGCAACAGTGTACAAAGCCTGTACCTAATCCCCGGGTGAGAAAACTCACAATTATCTAGGTGGAAAGGATCCCTTGCCACATATCCCTGGGAAGCACTCCTCTCCCCTTCTCCAGGGGAGCTAGCAGAGCTTGGCAAGAAGATGAGCTTGGGAAAAAGTTTCTGGAGTTCAAGTGGGATGTTTGATAAATTACTGGCCAGTGTATTATTTGTTGTACTGTGATTGTGGTTAGTCCAGACATCACCCTGTTTTTTTTTCTGAGGTTATTTCTTTGAGATTAAGCAAAGCATAATGGTGTGATAGAGTTGAAGTTTATAGGGAAAGAGGTTAGAACATTCATTAAACTTTTCTGTATTTATCTCACTCTTCTTGCAAGACAATTTCTTTTAAAGCCAAAGCCAGATACTTGAATGAAAAATGACCCATCTTCTTAGCTCTCCTATCCACCACTTTTCATGAAAATTGACCTCTCCATTAGATCAACTAATCAGTGGAGCATAACCGAGGTTTAATGGCCATCAAAGAGAAAACCAATTTAGTTTCAGCTGCTTTGACAGGAGTGCATCTGCAGGACTTTGGGCAGACTGATCAGTTGGGGTTTTTTTCTGGTTGTTGTGCCAAGTCTTTGCTAAATTTTAAGTAAAGATTTCTCACAACTGTCCCTTTACTTTGTGGTTTGTGCTAAAAATAAGTTACTGGGTATCTCTCAGGAGGCACTGTCAAAGCCTGGACTTACAGATATGAATAAGGGCTATCATGTCACACTCCTGTGGCATGGATAAGGGTTCTAACCTTTCTTCAGCCTGCAGGAAGTCTTGCATTTCTTTTCAAGTGCCAAGGCATCATCAACAAATAATCTCACAATTTTCTCCAAGTATTTTCTTCTGGATATATAATCCATTTTCATCAAAGAGTAAGTTCTAGTTTAACATGCAGTATTTATTTCTATATTTATTTATTTATTTATTTATTTATTTATTTATTTATTTATTTATTTATTTATTTATTTATTTATTTATTAGCTATCTCCATGTTATGGTTCCTCCCTGTGAAATTGATCTTTGCTAACTGGGTCCAGTCTTGGCTGAGTGTGAGATCTGCAGTAATATATTAGGGGGAGTTGGTTGATTTGGTTCTTTTTTGGTAGAGCAGAGTTAAAAACTTAGATGGGGACCCAAGAAGATGGTTTGGGAATCTCCAGACTGGTATAATATGGGTAGATATAGCTAATTAGGATTGCATTTTCCCATGCTGTTTCATGCACCATTCCTCATCAGCAATCTGAATATAATCTAGCCTGCATCTTCACCCCAGCGTAAGGTATCCATGCAAATTACTTCTTTATTCGCATTAGCCGTAATTCGTAGGAGTTCCTAATTGGTTTTCTTTCTTTGTTCCTTCTGCTGTAGCACCTCTTTCAATTTCCTGAAGTATTCTACAACTTCATTGGCTTTGGGAGAGGTCACAGGTTAAAAAATAAAATGAAAACTTTTTACTACTCATTTGGCACCTAGAGTAAACACGTTTCCCATTCTTGTTCCAGGGATGTTTGTGTATTTCCAGACTCTGATCCAGAGGAGCTCATTGCTATACAATTATAGTCAAAGAGAATAATTTTTATAGGCTTTAAACACAGAAAAGAAGAGAAAAATGCATGTAGAAACTAGTAAATTTAAAAAAAAAAAAGAGGAAACATTTTAAGACAGAGTAATGCAAAGCTTTCAAAAGCATGAATTAAACCAACCTTTCAGTGATTAGGCATTAGGATGAAAGTTTCCATGGGAACATATTATCTCATCAGTCTCTACTTCAGTGTTCCTTGTGTCCTCGAATGAAACAGCTGGAACTAGCTAAATTATGCCATTTTGTTTGTTCTCAATTGTATGAAACCTTTTTCTTTCTGTGTTTCAACTGCAACACCAAAAAGTCAGTGTCTCTTTTTCTCCTTCTCCTTCTTTCTTGGCCAATGAATCTTTAATTATTTATACAAGTGGAATATCTCCAAGAGAAGTGAGAGAGAGAAAAAGAGAGGGAGTAAAATGAAGAGAAATTGTTTTAGCTTTGCTGGTGTGGAGTTGATCCCAGTCCTGAAATAAATATCAGCCTTTTTGGACTTGATTATTTACCAGTTAGAAAAAAAAAAGAGAGAAAAATCATGAACCTCTGATAAATAATTCAGGCTCCTCCATCTGTGAAAATGTTGGATTTGGCCTAATTTTTCTTATAAACAAAGACCATCATCTGCTTCAGAAAATAAAATCTGCAAAATTCAGGTTCTGAAGGGGCACTTTTCCCCTGCCAAGATCTGATATATTTTTTTCCCACACACATGCAATTAAAAAGCCAAACCAGGAAATTATAACAGAAAATCAGGCAAGCTATCTTTCATCCGTGTTCTGGTAAAATGTCAGTCGCTTAGGGCTATGTTGTTGAAACACAGGTCAACAAGAAAGGAATTGTTAGCTTTACCAGGTTCTGCTATTCAGTGCCTAAATCTCTTTGGCAGGATATGTTAGATACCTGGTGCTGATCTGGGGAGGAGACTCCGTCATCAAGGACTGAGACAGAGCTTGAAGGACTAGAAGTAACTTTAGCCTGCATCCTGTATTGCACAGACTGGGTATCTCTTTCACATTTACAACAGTTTTAATAAAACAGCTTCAGTAATTCTTCCCCTCCCAGGATTTTATTTTTTAGAACTCTAGAGATAGGTCTGGGGGCAGATATGTGTTATTATTTGCAGGTCACATGAAGTTAATGAATTCATAGAGACCAGCTGCAGCACTGAGTGGTTTTTGAGACCTCAGCATTCAGAGGTTTCAGGTGACAAAGAGGATTAGAACAGCCTGAAGTTCAGGGATCTCATCATGGGTCAGTCTATAACCAAGAAATTGGTCATCTTCCATCTTCTACATCTAAAGTAAAAGTTGGGGTGCGATGGCATGCAGTTGATTTCTCCAGGTTTTGAGAGAGCTAAGTGCACAAGGGTGGGCAAATGTTGGGAAAGACCTGTGCGAAGCTGAGTTGGGGAATGGAAGGAAGGTATGCCAGGCTGCAGACTTTGATATATAGTCTAGAAAATAGTGTTCAGAACAAAATCTATAGATTTCAGAAGGTGAACAGAGTTGCAAGGAAGGGAGCCTGGATCCACATCTTGGAAAAATTCAGCAAGAAAAAAATGGATGAGGGAACTCTGAGAGGCCTCGAGTAGAAAATGCAGCATGATGCTGGTAAACACATCAGCCCCATGGCAAACCCTTCTTTGCATTTGGCTTCTTCCTTTGATTTCACAGAGGCTCAGGGGAAAAGAAAACACCCACAAAAACTACACCAAGCCAAATTTGATCGCAGCTTGTTTGGCAATTATTGTATTCATGTATGCGTGAAATTTCTGATGGGAACTTCTCAGGGATAGTTTGTGGCTAAATTATCATCATTTCTCTCCTAGAACTCTAAAAATGTTAATGAGGTTTGGTGCAAAAACTTGTAACTTTAAAATTAGATTAGTCCAGTAGAAATGACCTGAAAATGAGTTCCCTGTGACAAGCAAACCAGAAATCTCGTGAGAGCAGGATGTCAGTTTTCCCTCAAGAGCGGGGGTGGTAAACTCAGTTTTGCAACATCATAATCAAACCCAACTATCTGGCTCTGTCAGACAGGTGGAATATAAACCTGCCTGCCACACATACACGTGTTTCTACTCAACAGTAAACATAAGTGACATAGAGGAAGAATCTTATCATAAAGTGTTTAGGGAAAAGAAAATAAGAGAAACAAATCGAAACCAACAAGTTTTAATCTTTCTCTTCCAGATTCAAATTTAAAAAAATATAAATAAAGCCACATTGTGAAATGAATTTAAATATATGTGGACACTTGGACTACGTCCAGCCAGTGCTCACAAGACTGTGCTGAGCTGACATTACTTTAGAGAGGAAAAACAATGCATGTTACTGTTTCTGAAGTGCTTTTGTTGCCTTTATGAAATGGCATTTGCAGTACAGGGTGGACAGAAACGGTGATATCCAAAGGCCAGGCAGCATTTCCACGTTTGCAGAAGTTTGATGGAATAAAGTGGCTGAGCACCACGGTGCCCGAAGCCGTGTGCCTGTCCTGGGAATGACCCCAAGGAGCGATGGCTGGGCTGGGGAGGACAAAGAGAACCCAAGAAGTGGAGATAGGAAAGGATAAGCAGGATTCTTTGGTGGCATTCAGCCATGCTGCAGTTTCCACAGCTCTCCCTAGGCAGCAGGTTAGCCTCTGCACTCCCCTCATGCTCCGAGGAGGTGCAGCGAGCACTGTCTGGAGTTGCTGTACCATGAGAGGAAAGTGTTTATATCATGTGGGTTAGAGCAACAAACCTGATCGAATTCCCCAAAGGGAACTGCCCTTTCTGAGGCTTTCAACAATCTGTTGGGAAGATATTTTTTCTCTTTGTCTTTCCTTCCTATGTTCCTCACAATCTGAGCAGCATTTTAAAGAGCACTGCGCAGACTGCAGAGAAAAGAGGAGAGGCTTTTCTCAGGGTGCCCCTTCCACCAGAGCAGAGCAGACACTACACTTGCTCCTTTGGTGGCCTGAGAGGAGTGGATGGAGACCTGCCTTTCCCCTTCCCTTGCCGAGCCAGACCTGGTCATGCAGGGAAGAAAGGAAATGAAACTCACTTTTGGGATCAGGGGAGGGAGATGGGAATAACTCCTCTTCACCATTATTTCCAGCCCGAGATTAGCTAATATCTGAGCAATGACGCTCCATTAGGCTTTGGGGAATCAGCTGTCCAGCCCTACACTGCCAGAAAATCAGTCCTTTCACAACGATCAACCTATTTTTAATTCATCAGCAGCCAAATCCTGGGGAACAGCTCTGTGTACACGTCTATATGTGTGTGTGAGATAGTTATGAAAGACCTGTCTTTGACCTCCTCACTTTCAGCAGAAGGTTATTGTCTTAAATAGCACATCCAGCTCGCAATTCCCTTTGATCCTCTGAAACTTCAGCTCAGCCACCTGATATAATTTTCATCCCCCTCTCCAACTCCTTGCAATCCCTCCTCCCCATCCACCTCCCCCCAAACATTCAAAGACATTATAGCAGGAACTAATTTTGTCTGGACTATTATTAGATCATGAGATCAGGGCAACATAGAGGTCGTAAAATGTTTCATTCTCTCAGAATGGCCATCGTGCCCCTATCAGGTACCATAACGTTAGGTTTGCTTATTGTGCAGATTGCTTGAGTTGCAAATTGCACATTATCCAGCTTAAACACCTGGCATTTACATTCATTATAACCCTGACACCCCCCCTTTATGGCCTCCCGTGAGGGTCTTCCAATTGGTCAGAAGCGCAAATGAATGTTTTATGATTATGATGAATAATGTGAGGGGCTGTGGAGGGAAGAAAAAAAAAGGGAAAAGAGGAGAAAGGAAAAACAAGAATGAGATGTAGGCAAAGGAAGGGCCTTATAAAGCACTTTGGCGATGCAGAGCTTTTTGTCAGAGGTGTTTAGTGATGTCTCTAGCTGGAAAAGGACTCAGTGTAGCTGAATAGAGCTAAAGCAGAAATAAAGTAGTTTTCAGGAAGATTTGTCTTCAGAAAGAAGGTTGAAGGTGTTGGCATCCTGGCACTAAACAGAGAGTTAGAGGGAGGGGGTTATATCACTGGCGATGTTTCTTGTTTCTCAGTGATTTCAGGCCAGTACCTGCACATATTTCCATGCCTCAGTTTCCCCTTAAGCGCACATCAGGAGTGGATTTAGCAGCCACTTCTCCTCCTCTTCTGCTCCCTTCTTGTCTCAGAGCCTTTGAACCGAAACAATCCCTTTCCCAGCACTTCCAGACTTCATGCTTTCCCTCAGAAGAGGTACTTGGAGACTTGCTGGTAACTGGAGTCCGATCTAGATGCAGTTTTGGGGTGTGTGACTGTAACATCCAAATCAAGAGCTATTCTTTCAGTGTTTTCCTGCCTCATTTGCTGGCATGAGGAAGGGTCATAGCTTTGAATTAGGAAGCTGCAAACTAAATGTATGAAGCCATTTACTGCACTACTTCTTGGGTATTTGGCTTTTTATTGGCTCCTTCGTTTCTGCTGTCAGTGGCTGCTGGGCCAACTCTGTCTCAGGAAGTCACACTGCGTTTTGAACCTCGGTGTTATGTTTTCTATTTTATTTCTCAGACAAGACCTAGTTCCACTACCCTAATGCTGTTATGCCTCAAGATTGTTTTTCAAGGGGCAGCAGAAGGTGGGCAGAGTTTGTCTCTTGCCTCTGAGGCCATCTTCAAAGTTGAGGAGCCTTGACTATATATATTTTTTTTTCCAGGAAAGCTGTAGCTATTTTGTGATTGACTCCAGTGGAGCCAGAACTTCAGGGCTTATTTCCTAGACTTTGGTCAGACAGAAAAGTTGGAAAACACAGGCTCTGTCTTGTGGGACTTTCATAGCCTAACAAGAGCCTGGAAATTGCCTCTGGGTTTGCTGGTGCCATGTCTTCCCTCAGGAGGCACACAGAGATCATTCCAGGATGCTCCAAGCAAGGAGGAAGGAAAAAAAAAAAAAACCAAACCAGAAAAAAACCCAAAACAAAACAAAAAGTCTAAATGAGACTCCATGTCTCCAGAGATTGTTCCTGTGGCTTAAATGATTTTAATTAATAAATAAATAAATGGGATTGAAAGTTGCCCTGGAGAGGGACTGAGGTTCTGAGATATTTTTAACCCCTCACTCCTGCCCCCCCCCCACGATGTTGTTTTGCTTCATCTCTGAGCGGGATCTTCTGGTTGCTGGGTGCTGTTGTGTGCATCTCAGTCTGGGCTAATGAGACTTTCGTGTGAAGGAAAGTGAGCAAGGGCACAGATAGATTTGACTATTGTGTTCAGGGCTTGTGTGCATTGTAGGGTACCAGCTGGGCAAGGGAGGGTGATTTTAAGGGCTGGTTTTGTTACAGCCTCACAATTTAGAAACAATCAAGCAGCATACTGATAATGAGAGTTTTTAAATGCAGTCTTGGGGTCTGCGCAAAACTGAACTGGCCGAATAGCAAATTGCTCTGTGTTGCTTTCTCTCACATTGTCTGTGATAGTTCGCTTATTCATGATGTGCACTGAGCTCAGGGAAGCCACATGTCCAGCCTAAATCCATACAGAAAAAGCAAGTCAGTCTTATAAGACCCAAGAAGAAAAGAGGAATATTTGCCAAAGACTAGCATGACATTTAGGATGGAGAGAAAAGACCCTGCTGGAAAGCCTTCTGCCTGATCTCTTTGCAGAGAGCAAGGCTTAGAACAGAGGGATAGATGTGGGCTGTTGTCCCTTGCAGTGGACATGTATCTGTCTGCAGTTTTGTAGTCTATGTGGTTCACAACCTAAGATCTCTCTGACTAAAACATAAATCTTGCTTGGTAGTAATGGAGGATTCATGTCCTTAACAGAAGCAGAAGTGGGCTCCAGCCCAGAAGGTGATTGAATCAGCAAGGAAGCCCAGTGCCCAGTCTTACATGGTTGCCATCATATTGTGGCCTTCAAATCTACGTATTCTTTAATTTTTCAGAATAGCCTTTTAATTGAATTTTCAGCCATTGATGAAAATGTACCCTTTGCCCACTACAGGCATAATGAGACCAATTCCACAGTACTCTTTGACATATCAGTTTCTTATGGCAAAGTCCTACAACACTCAATACGAATGAAATCATCAGGATTTTATAGAAGCAACTCTGAGAGGGCATATAATCCATTTGATAATGCTTTGATCTCACGGATAGATAGCTCTGGATGTTTCGATACATCCCAAAGATTTTTCTAGGATCATATTCAATTCAATCCTGTAGATGTGTGCACATCCAGGTTTCCTCTCTCCTATATCTGTAGACAGCGTGGATATCTGTTATACACAGAATAGCTTTGTAAGTGAAAAAAGCCAGCCCAGGGGAGGAGGGTGCGTTGTGTGTCATCAATTACTTGAAAATTACGCTTGTGCATTTGAGTCTTGCTAGAACTTCTTGATTAAACACAACATCTACTTCTACCTCCATTCTTGGTGTTACAGGACAAGTGCTAAAATCCACTTAAGGGACAAGTACAGAACGAACCAAACTTCTTCCCAGCTTTGTTCCCATGCAGTTGCCTTATGCCTGGAAGCATGAGGGTTATTTCCCCAGCATTTCTTATCCGAGACAGTGCAACTGTGGATGTTCTCATTATGCATATAAATGTCTGATCCTATTTGGAATTACGGTAAGGTCTTGGCTTTCGTGGAACCTTGTGGCAATTTGTTGCACAGGGTAATTATGCAGTGCAGTTAAAAAATAAATAAAAATCTTTTGTCGGCTTCGGATTCATTCCCCCTTTCAGCTTGCTGAGACTCTCCCTCGAATTGGTAATATATGCATATATATTTTATGCAGGGTTTTTGCAGAAAGACTGCTGATCATGATAATGGTTTCTTGGAAGAATGAGGATTGTGCTTTCTGATCTCACTAATTTCTTTCTAGGCACCTCTGTATTCATATTTTGGGAATATATGTTTGCCTGAATATCCTTGCCACATTAAAAAAAATAGATTTAGTTACACATTCAGTTTAGGTAACAGTATCCCAGAGCTGCAGGTGATTAAATTAAAAAAAAAAAAAAGGATTTGAAAGAATGTGCAAAAGGGTCGATGCTGCTGGGCAGTGTATCTGGGAACATGATGGATCTTCCATCAGTAGGGGATGTTCACATGAAAATTGGATTGTGTTTTAAGATGAGCCATATACTAGACGAAACAGAGGGACATGATGCAGACACTGTAGTGTAAGATCCTATGAGAATGTTTTTTATATGTTGTCAGACTAAAAACTATAGTATCTCCTTGTATTCCTAGTGTCTTAATCTAGAAGAAATACCTTTGTTTATTATTTTTAATTAATTCAACCCTAATTCCAAGTTGTTGAGCCATTTTTTTTCCTAGTCATTACTGGCTTGCAAATTTTTTGGTTTTTTAGAGTTTTTTGGTCATATAACATTATTTTAAATTAAAGTGTTGCAGAAGATGTTGTTCAGAATATATTCCCCTTGAACTGAGTAGGAGGTTATCAGATTTTAAGTTTTCTATAGGAAATGAGTCAATAAACCTGATGCTACAAAATAGAAAGCAAGATCTTTTCAGGGTGAGTGTTCACTATTCTTATAGAACTTGAGAAACTGGGTGTGAGTCTCTCTTGAATGTTATGATGTGGCTCAAAATATTTAGGGGTGGTTGATAGTTTCCTGTTATATTCTAACATGTTGAGAAATGCGACAAAGATGGAGCCTGTGGAAGGAAGTGGAGTTCTTTTTACCCTTAGTGATTTATGCTAGCTGACGTCTTCAATTATAATTCAAATTTGCAATTTCCTCTTAATTGTTTTATAGAATCATTATCTCCAGACTACCTTTTTCATGGGTTCATGTAGGGCAGTTCTCTGGCTCCAAACCTCTCTTTAAAGTTTGCCCTTTCTCAGCTGTACTCTTCCATAACTTTATCTGATTCCTGCCATGGTATCTGCGAGGGGCTGGTGTTGTGTGAAGCTACAGGAACTGTACAAAGTTGCCACTCATAAAATGATTTTCAAACATGAGAAACATAGCATTCAATTTTCCTGTCCAGAGCTGCATCCTTAAGTTGGCATTGATAAATCAGCTCTTTATTTGGTGTCACAGAAGCCAAGTCCAGGAAGATTTCCTGATGCTTCTGGAACTCTCCCTCTCCATCTGTGTGGTGGACAGAGCTCTTACTGCTGTGAGCCACGAAAGGGCTGCACCACAGATGTTGGGGACTGGCACAGAGCTGGTGATGGAAACCAGCTCTAGCTGGTGGGGCTGGGACACTTGACACCTGTTGAGGGTCAGCAGGGAATGGAGCACCTTTTTGGGACTTGCTTTGTGGACACATTCAGATCTTTTCTCGTGGAATTTCTTAGCATCCCCTTATTTCCTCCTCCCCCCAGAAAAAAATTTTTTTTTAAAAATCCCAAACTACCAGAGTGATGGTCTGCCTCACCCTGTCCTCCTCCTCCTCCTTGCCCGACTAAATCACGCTGTGAATCTGCAGAAGTTTAGCAATAATTAGTGCCAACCTCTAGCTGCTCACTGCTTGCTGGGAATCCGGGTTGTCAGCTCCGCCTGTCACAGGGCTGTGAGGAAATGAAGCATTGGGAGGCACAGAGATGTGGGAAGGAGGAGGAGAGATGTCCCCGCGCTACAAAGCACATTGCTATTAAAGTGTCAGTTTTTTGGTTTACTGTTGCAGTTTGTGTGAAGAGTTTATGGATCAGCAGATAACAGTAATTATCACAGAGACTTTTCTGCTAAAGTCTAATCTAACCTTTTATAGTTTTGTACCACAGGGCATCCTTCTCCTCACTCCTCCCCCCCACCCTTATTTTTTAAGAGCTTATTGGGTGATTTTATTATTTTATTTTTATTTTTTATGGCCTTTAAATCATCAAAGTTGACATCAGACACCTTCACACACAAAAAAAGGATGCATAGATTAATTGAATGAGGGGGAGGATGGTAGGGTTTTATTAATAATACTAATCTAGAGAGTTTATTGTAGCAAAACCCAGGAACAGATTAACTGCATTAAAAGAAAAGGAAGGGGGGAGTAAGGAAGAGTGAAAAAAACTCAGAAATGTTAGTCAAGGTGAGATGCTGTCCTCAAATTTAAAGCACCTGAGAATTTATTGAATAACACTCAAGCCTTGCAAATACTGGTCCCAATCTGGAATGGTTCTGTTAAAGGCAATGCCTTTACTCTCAGTTGGGAAACAGAATGGGAAGGCTTATCCAGAAAGTGGCAGAGTAAAGAAAAACTGAAAAAAAAAAGTGAAAATCATCACCAAAATTGCTAGAAAGCATAGAAAAAGTACCGCAAGACAACTTTTTAACAGTTACGGAAAAAAAAATAGAAAGTCTTTGGGATAGTGTTGTAAACCTTGTTGGGGTGTCTTGCGCTTTTCTTTTGCTGAAGCACAATTTTTCAATGAAAATATCTGAAATACTTATAAAACTTGGTGTGTCATTTTAACAGATGGACAAAGATTTTCATTATTTTTATTTCTGCCTCCGCAGACTTTGCTGTTCAAGCATTACAAGGAGGTCCTGATGGAGTTAAACTCTCACTTTATATTACCTTTTCCCCCTCTCTCTCTCACCACTCCCACTTCTCCAGAAGAACACAAAAGGAAAGAAGTATCTCTAGAAACTAATAATGCAAGAGAGTAGGGATGCATTTTTCTTTCCCCAACCTTTGTGTTTTCCTTTGAAATACTTCAGAACTGTCAACACAGGGTTTTATTTCATTTGTTCACTATTTCATTATATGGTACAAGTCATCCCAAAAAGGAGTATTTATTTCTGTTTGCTTGAGTGTGTGTTTTCGACGAGCTTCTGCTTCACAATTGTAGTTTGGTGGTTTGGAGACAGCATGCCAGTAATCAGAGTCCCAGTTCAGTAAGAATGGTTCAGACATGTGGGAGGAGCTGACAACTGCCCTGAAGAGCTTTCATATGCAACAGGGAAGGCTGGAAATACTACATTTTGAGGTGGAAGGTTGATGCACAATGGGCAAGACATAAGGCCAAGTTGATGCTTGCAGCATGAACAAGACTGACCATCTTAAAAATGGCTTTGCCAAAGATCGTCAGCAAACAGCATGATCTACAGCTGTCTGAAATGCTTCAGATCTCAGAGGAAATCACAGCCAAGCTCTGTCAGTTCTTTGGGACCCTTGAATTTCTGGTCTTTTGTCAAACCACCCCACTTGGTTTAATTTTTGATTGTGTTTCTAAACAGGCAGCTGATGGTGATAAGGGTGAATGGGGTAGGGATTGGAGTAATATCTTTTGCATGCAAGATATTAAGCTCTTACCTTCATGTATAAGTTTTCTTCCTGTCATGCTGCCAGCACAGACTTAGGCTGGGGGAAACCACTTACTATTTTAGTGGGGAAAAGGAGAAATAACCCAAAATGGGATACACAGTCATTGATCCCTTATAAGAGGAAGCAATAGTTATAGGGTAACATAGAGGAAACTGAGAAAGAAAATACTAAAACATCCTTGAGGGTTAAATTAAACCTTCATGTTTAAGGTACCAGCCTGAGATTTGGGAGATCTAGTTCCTCTTTATCACAGTCCCTCCTTTACCTTTGTTCTTGGTTTCTCTTTATAAAATGAGGGGATGTTTCAGCATGGACATATCTGAATTTTAATACCCTAAAGAGCAAAGTTTCCCTGGATAGAGTAACTCCATACAGCAACTCAGGGAGCTTCTCTATTTTGTGTTTTCTCTTGTCTCCATGCTGGACAGGTAGGATTACAGGTCTCCAGAGCTGTTCTGTTGAGGTACAAAATACCAGCTGAAGTGTAGTTTCCTGCAGGGACATTAAGGAACAGTCATGAAAAGGAAATACCAAGCCAATCTGTAGTCTCTGGAAGACCATATGGGGAAAAAAGAAACCTCTTTTAATTTATTTATTGTTAAAGAAATATAATGGCACTGGGCAGCAGTCACTTTTCAGGGTATAAAACATGCCAGCGGGATGTGGAGAGTGTTTTCGTTCCTGGCTGAGGAGTGGTGTGGGTAGGTACAGCCTAGATGCAGAGACCCATCGCTGGTGCAAATGTGTCCTGCTCATTACCTCAGTGATCGGAGATGTTCTCAGCATACAGGTCTTCTCCTGGTGCTCAGCACAAGGGTGAGCTCCCCTTGGAGGAGTATTAGATGACTAAGTGTAGTATATTCCTGGATGTCAGGCATTTCATTTCTTTTCTCCTGGTTTTCTCTTACTTTTCAAAGAGCTCTGATTCATCAAAATAGGGAAAAAATGCAAAAAAATTAAACTAAAAAACAAACACATAAAAAAAAAAATCTCCCAAATTTTCACCTTCTTCCTTAAAGTACATGAGTCCAGCCTTTTTCATCCTAAAATGACAGAGAAATGGCAGGAACAGGGAACATGAAATGTAACAGTTCACTTAGCAGGAGAGCAGGCTCCTGGTGTTCGAGGTCTCTGAGAAGCCTCTGTCAAATGGCAGATGTGGCACTGGTGATCAGGCTTTGCTCTTGCTGGATTTAGCACAGTCAGAGGATTTGGACTGTTCCAGTCAACTGTAAAAACAAAGTTTCCTTTTTCTGTTTTGTTCTATATCTGAGGAGAGAGGAAAATAAAGTGCCCGTCTTCCATATACACTGAAGGGCAATTTTATTTATGTCAGAATGGGAAATATTTTCATCTTGCAGATACTTCTCTGGATGCCTCAAATTTTGACATTGTTTTTATAATCTCTGTCCCCTTTCATTGCCCCTCGGCAATATTGACTATTGTTTATCTAAGCCCTTCCTCAGCCACCTGAATATATGTTTCAAAGATTGAATTTCTTCCCCAGAAGTAGCACTATTCTATTTTCTCTAAAACCTGGGAGGAAATTGCTTCCAAGAGGGTGTATGGCAGCTTGGATTGCAAAGGCTACCAGCATCTTCTTTCTCGAGCTCCACAAAACCTAGCCAGAGATGCCATTATTGCTACTGGGCTTTTCATTTCTGAAATTAACCATGTAACCAGAGGCAGTAGCTCATTTCATGGCTTTGCTGGGAAGCGAAGGAGCCAGGGACAGATATCCAGGCATTTTTACTTTGGCTGCAAATTGATTTTAGCTCTTGCTCTGGAGTTTGCAGCTGGCCTTTGGCATCTGGAATAGCATTTGCTGAGGAGTATCCAGCACAAATTAAGGACTCTAAATTTTTTTCTTTGGACATTCTCTTTGCAGGAATATTTTTTACTTTCAGAGAATGAAAAGGAAGGGAGGGAGGGTGACTTCTCAGATCTCTGTGCAAAGCCACTTGTAAGCCTTTTAGCTCCCTGCTGTAGCCTTTTGGGGGTACAGACTTTTAACCTCCTTTTAGAATTGGGGACAACAGAGCTGCCTAGAGGTGATGTATAAATGCTTTTATGTGTGGTTTGACACTCACAGGGCACCCAAAGGCCTTAGGTTTGATGATTGCAGATCTCAGAGTATCAATGGAGGTGTTCACATTTAAGCACTTTGGTTTTGAAAGTTTTGTCCTATGAGGTTTGGCAAAAGTGGTGCTGCCAGGTTGGTGATGGGAGCAGGTGCAACACCCGGGAGTCTGGCTCTCCAGATGCCTCCTTAAACGTCAGCTACATTCCCTCTCTTCTGCCATGGTACAGTCGTTATGCTTATGGCAGCCTACAGGGTTATGGAAAAGTGCAGAGATTTTCTGCTGAATGTGGCTAAGAGAAATTACGTCTTGGGAAATAGAGTAGATTGAGACAGTCTTCCCCCCCTTCCATTTTAGACACCATGATATCTGCTAACAAAAAGGAAATCAAAATCACTGTTTTTTTTCTGCAGGGAAACTTTGAAGGTTAGGATGGGACAATAGAAAAATGAGTGAAACAAAACGTTGGGGAAAAAAAACTTGAGAATCTGAAGTCTTTGCCCCAGAAATATTTTTAAATTAAAAAAAAGCCATGACCAGAAGTTCCACATCGGTTCTGTTTCCCATTGCTCTGAGGAATCTGTGATCTCAGCTTTTAAATGTTAAAAGCAGGGATATGTCACCCCTATAGTATACATCTGCCCCCTCATTGTCAGCTCCCTTCTCTAGCCAGTGCAGGAAGCCACATGGCATCTTTCTGGGCAGGAGGGAGTATAATATTCTATATATAAATATGGTGGTTCAGGACCCACCCCCCCTGCAGTGGCATTTAGGAGGTGGAAGCCCCTTTAAATACCAGTGCCTCTGAGAACCATTCAGTCTTCGAACAGCAGACAAACTAGTTATCTCTTGGCTTTGTGTCCTCAGGCATTCCATTTAACATCCCCCCTCTACACCTGCAGCAGCTAGAGCACTGAGAAATGGTAACCTTCACCCTGCTGCTTCTGCCACTGCCCACACCCCATCATCCCTCCTAAGCCTGGCATGAACTTAGCCACAGTGTCCAAAAGCTCACAGGTTTCTCCAAGACCGTTCATGTTTTACTGACCCCAGAGCAAATTCATTACGGTGTTGTTGCCTCACACAGGGGCAGAGTCCAGGCTTCCCAGCTGATACGCTCTACAGGTTTTGTCTGAGCTCAGCCTTCTGCCATCATCTCCACTAGACCCCCTGGAAATTTCCACAGAGAAACAGAGAATTCTTGCTGTTGATATTATTGGTACCAAGAGTCCAGTCAATTCCTTCTGGCTGCAGGTCCCTACTTCAGTTTGAAGAACATGTGAAAATAGTGTAGAATCTGTGAGAGTCCTGGAAAAGAACAGGTGTGTTACTGTTTGGTTAGATAAACAAAGTTATTAGAATCCTTTTCCATGAGCCTAAAACTTCCTGGAGACAGATTTCATTCAAAGAGGAAAAAAAAAATAATTCTTGTTTGTGCCTTTCAAGTGTCTTTTTGCTACAATAGTACACTGAGGGGAAAGGCTTTTCCATCACTCCACACCTCTTGATTAGTTTGGATTATCAATACATCCTGATTATCTACATGGAATTGCTTCAAGAATTATCAGAGGTGACATTAAATTGATTAATCTAGTAAAGCTTTTCTTGCAATTAGATTCATCCTATTTCCAATTACCTAAGCGCTTGCCTGGTATTTTCTGTGGTGGAAGAGGAATCACTGAGATGTTCTTGTGTGCTGGGTGCACTTTTTCGCCCTTTGCAGAGGAGTTTATCTCAGAAATAGAAAATCACAATTCAGTGCTGTGTTTCCAACAGTGAGAGGTCGCTGCTTCCAGACCTTTCAATGAGAGGGGCAGAGTTGAAAGAAATACCAGCTCCAAGTCAAAGTTGTAGAACACAGTCAAAGTTATCTTTTGACAAATCCAATTTCCCTATGGTCTTTTTGGTAATTTCTCCTTGGAAAATACACCAGTCCCCAGGCTTTCCTGTACAATGATTTGAAGATGGTCGCTGCTGCTTCACACCAGAGAGGTGCTGTGTTTGACTTGCTGGTTTATGATGCAGGAGATTTCTGGCTGCTCCCAGGACAGTGATTCCATGTGAATCACCCTTTTCTGACTCCGCTGTGCCATCCATAAAACATGGGCAACAACATTCCCAATGTTTCCATGCTTTAATCTGGTCCCTCTTGACAGTAAGTTCTTTGACTTCAGAGGAACTGTACTGATTCACACCAACAGAAAGCCTGCCTTGGAAAGTTTTTCACGTGTTTTCCCACTCTGTGGGTGAAGAACACGCTAAGTTTCCCTGAAATTAAAAGTGAGGGTGACTAGTTGGCTGTGTAAGAGCAGAGTTCTTGTGAGATGCCCTTCTCAAAGGGGGGAGAGCAAGCTGTTTTGCCTCAACCCCATGCTGTGTGTCTCGTGTACAAAACAAGACCTGATAGAGTGAGATGCTTATCAGCTGCAGTGAGAGAAGAGGAAGAGCAGTGTAAGCAGTAGGAGGGAATCTTCACAACAGCTTTAAAGGAAACACATTTGAAATATAATGAAAGGTCTCATTGGGCTGTAAAAAATATAGAGAAAGGGAGAGGAAACCGCAACCAACCCTGCTGTTGTATTGTCTTGTTAACAGTGTGTCACCAAATTTAGCAGAAGGAAGCTTCTCCCACACATCTCCCCTCACACAACTGCAACTGTCACAACCTCCCGAGCTCTGAAGCACAGCTTTGATCCTGTGCAGCTCTGCCCCAGTTCTGCAACACACAGAAAAGAGAAGAAAGGGGAATCACCTAGCAGATTTTCTGGGGGAATGAAGAACACCATTGCCAAGACAGGGTTAATTGCCATGACAACAACACTTCCCCAGCATCTTTCCAGTCTCTGTCAGAAGGGCCCCCCTCCTCGTGTCCTCCTCCCCTCGCTGCATGTGTTGTGTTAATCTAATTTGTTCAGCTCAGTGGCTAAACAAATAACTGCAAACCTGGTGCTCATTCAGATGCATGGCAAGAGGGGGCAGCTCTCTGAAATGATATTTACTTGGTTATCTGATGATACACAAGTTGTATAAGAAAGGACGAGGCCTGGGAAGGGAGCAGACGGAGAGCAAGGTGAGATAAAAGTGAAGGGGCTCCTTAAGTGCCGACTGATTTGTGACTGTGTCCTGCTGCGGTCGGGCAGATTGTACAGAGCAAAGTTGGTCACTGGAGCATGATGTGGAAAGGCTGTAGAGGAAATCTGCTTCCACGGATTTCCACTGAAGTCCCAGCAGCAACTGAAAAACTGCTAGGGAAAAATAGAAAGGTTTTCTGGAATCCCTGGGCCCCAGAACAGTTCCTAGAATGAAATCTGTTCTAGTCAAGATCTGGGCCTCTTTGTAAGATGTCTGATCCAAAGAAATGTTTGGCCTTTTCAGTTTATTTCCTTATTCAATAATTACACTTGTGACCATGAAACCTGATTCCCTCCTTTTATGGGATTTTTGAGTTCTCAGAAACCCTCAGGAGTGCTCCGTCTTTTACAGCTATGTCATTTTGTTACCCTAAAATTTGAGAATTTTCAATGAAAGGAAACGGGAGTTTCTTCCCAAAAAGTGTTCTTTGCCTTGATTTGCAGAGATTGATTCTTAGATTTAGCTCAGAAAATCAGAAGTGAACTGCTGGGTACCAGCCTACACATGGCTCAAACAGTCTGTGACCATGCATCTTACACTGTGTGCGTCTCTTCTTAAGCATTAATGTTGCCTTTGGGATGCAGCAGATCCCTCCTAAGAAGCAAGGCAGAGAAGCTCATGGAGGTGCAGGGCATAGAATTGGGCACTTACGTGCAAAATCTGTCTTGCACATTGCTGAGTGCCTTGAGCATCTGTTTCCAGAGTGGAGGGTGCAGGCAGCTCCTCACCCCTCAAAGTCTCTTCTGTGTACTTATTTGAAGTAAGGCTTTTGCCAATGAGCATGAATTTCCACATAGATTCCCTAGAACCAGTTATATTTCCAGCCAGACTGGGAACCCATATTTGTAACCAGCCGCATCCTCAGATTTCAAGTGATTTTCCTGGTATGTCTGTGCTCCCTGGATGGAGGGCAGTCTGAGGGACAGAGAACAAAACCCTGAGAGTCACCTACTCTGCGGCCTCTGCATCGGCTACCTGCACTCTGTATGCATCTGTTTCTCCTGCTAGCACTGCCTGCTCGGCTGTTATGCTCAGGGTGTGCATTCACTGGGGTCCCAACAGGTGTTGCAGCACAGTTTTATGTATCATTAGCAATAAATAGCAGACCACTGCTGCAAAATGCTAAATATGTTTTGTTTTCCTTAGCTTCACTAAGCGGAAGGAACACCTATTAGCTCAGGTCTGTTCAGACCTGCAAGCAAGGGCTTTCTTAATTTAATGTGAATTCTTCTCCAGTTAAAAATGATGGCTTGTTAGAAACACTGCACATGCACATAAGATATGCCTCTCTTAGGGCTAACATGTCCACAATGTTACAGTATTCTTACATTTTAACAACAAGGTCATCCATTCCATCATTTTTGAGGGAAATTAAAAAGCTGCAAAACTTTTGGCTTTGGAATGGTTGTTTTTTAGTGCTTGTGGTTCAGTTTTTTTACCTGCCAGAATTAGAGCAGTGCTCTCTGAGACCCTACTTTGTTTAGAGGTGGCTCTGTTTTCAAGGAAAAGAGCCCTGAGATGATACTTCAGCAGTCCTCCTTTCCTCCTCTCAGCATTTTCAGGTTGTTTTTCCAATCTCTCCTCTTTCTGTATTTCTCCAATTATGAGAAATTTGGGGAAGATACAAAAACTTCTGTACAAACCTCCTGCTCCCCTTCCTTCTTTGCAGCGTGGGATTTTCCATCTCTGGCTTCATATAGAGAGAGGTGACCAAAACATCAACATGCTAATCTCAGAGCCCCGGGCCATTTTCCATACTGTTGCTAAAGAACACAGCCCTACTGGCTGTGCCCTGAAGCTCTTATAGCAAGGAGCTGAATTTTGATACTCTCTTTCCTTCTCTTGCCCTTTTTTTTTTTTCCCCTGCCTTATTTCATAATTATATTTATTTGAAATTGAATTTTAAAGGTTCAGTCCCCAAAGCAGTGAGATGTAATTTCTGGTGGATATTAAAACTGTATAAAACTGCTCATATATCCCCTCATGAAGAACAGCTGGTACTCAGAGCGGAGGAGAGAGAAAGAGACTGACTCTACACTTCTTGCCAGCTATGCAAAAAAACAATAATAATAAATAAAAACTTATTATTTTCCCTTAAAAAAAAAAAGACTGAAGTTATATGAAGCATAAAAGTTTGCTGTGTAGATTATAAACAGATATTCAACCATATAATTTAAAGTATTGCCACTGAAGTCAGTACCGTGATACTGCCTTGTGCTGGTGGAAGGTCTAGCATGGAACAGCTCAAGCTGTTCCTGTCTGAGAGTGCAGGCTAAGGGACAGCCACGGGGCCTCAGTGCATTTTGTACAGTGGAATTCAAGACCACATTTCTGCCCAGGGTCCAGATTGTGATGCCTGTATTTTTAGTTCATCTCAAAGAAGCATTGAAACACAAGGATGCAAATAAAACCGTGTTGTGTTAACCTGCATGGAGATCACAATAAGGCCTACAGTTTACACAGAGACACAGACACAAAATAGAAAAGAACATGAAATACTGAGATAGAGATAAATCATTGGTGGTGTTCATTTGATCTGCCTTTAAGTCCATTCAGTGTAGACTTCTATCTCTCAGTTCCCTTCATAGTTAATAGAGAGGTAGGAAAGACAGATGGCGAGTTTTAGGGCATGACTCATGTTGGCCTTGAGCAGATACCTGTGTTTAGCTGGATAAATTACACTCCAGACTGGTGGGGCTCTTGGTTCCATCCCCACTGGCTGTGAAGAGAGCCATGGATGAGACCTGCAGAGGCTGTGCACTCTCATTGCTGACAGGTAATTACACTGGCTGATACAGCCAGTGACCTGCTCAGTGTTTTGGTGGCAGAGACAAGAAAGGAGCTCAGGTCTCTTGATTTTGAATCTTGTGTTCATCCTTCACCTCCTTCAACAATGGGGAAATTATTTTTCTGGTTTGGAGTAGTGGTTCTCCTGTACATTTTTTCCTCTGCAGATGCATAGTTTTGGATTTTTTTCCCCGTTTCTATTGCTTTCCAGCTAAATTAATGAGATTCAATTTTCACTGAGAAAGCAATAGAAAAACAAAATTGGCCTCAGTGGCCAAATACCCTGTTAGTGTAAGGGCTGAAACATCTCCACTGGCCCTTCTGGGCCACGGGGCCATGAACACGACTTGGAAAGGACAGATTCCTAGAGGGCTGTGCAGAGGGCTACTCACCTGATCAATAATTCATTAGGTACAATTTGTAAATAACTGAGTGGAAAATATCCTTTCTTTTCTTCTAATCATTCCAGCTAATCTGCTGATCCAGAGAACAGACAGGTTGACAGGGAAAGTTATCTCCCATTCCAAACATAGGAGGAAGAGGTCAGGCTTCTTTTTCAGTTCTCACCTCATAGACTTTGGATGCATTTTGATCCAGGTGGTGTTACTTGAGCCACTTGTTTGTCTGCAACCACAGCCTGATCTCCTTGAAAAAAGTTCTCCCAAATCACTGACAATCTCACTTTTCTCTTTTTTTTTCTTTTTTTTTCTTTTTTTACTTTTAATATATATCTCAGCTCTTTACTCTTGTACAGAGGCCTGTGGAAATATCATATTCTACCCAATGCAAGCATGTGTGAGGCGTTAATGGTTGGAAAATTCAAAGATTTTGAATTTGAGGCAATGGAACAGCCTCTAGTGTAGTGGATAAGGGTGTACTCCGTCACCAATCCACTCTGCAGCCATAGTCACATCTCTCAGCTCCTGTTTCACCTCTCCTTTGCCTCATCTATTTTGACTATATGTTCTTGGATGGAACAGCTCAGTTACCACTACCATCACGATATTGGAAACACAGTCTGCCCCACACTACCCAGGAATAGTAGGAGGCCCTTCCTCCTCCACATATGCATGCATTTCCTGCTGAAAATGTCAATATTCTGCAGAAACCCGTCTGTTTTCAGACCAGTCTTGTATGATTTCATTACTGTAGGACAAAAGATAGAAGGAAAAAGGAACTTTTTGGCTTTCCAGCCAACAGGCTCTAGATGGAAGGTAAGGGTGAGAATTTTGTAGTAGAATTTTTTAGCATTAAGCTGATGGTCTCACCTTAGACCAGAGGAGAGCAGTAGGATCTGAATAAGATGCTCTTCCTGACATTTATGTGGTTCCACAAAAACTCCGTAACGGAGAACAACCCTGGTGTTTGGCATGGCAGTTCTTGTGGCCCAGCAGTGTTACCCTTTGCCCTCTCTTACAAGAAGGGTGATGGTTTAATTTGTGTGTCATAGTGTCTCTCTAACCCAACACTATTTTTTGCAGGATCATTTAGGTTAGAAAAGACCTTTAGGATGGAGTTCAACCATTAACACAGCACTTCCAGGTCCACCACAGAACTGTGTCCCGAAGCCCCATATTTACCCTTCACAGCCATAAGGAGCAGCATGAGTCATACTTTGCCCCTTCCTAGGCCCCTGGGAGAGCTGTTTTCCTCCTCCACCATTTAAGTCAGAATAGAAGATGCAAGGCAGTGTGAAACCTCGTGTCTCACCCTCTGCTACCGAACAGTAAGACTGAGCAGTGTACAGTGTACTTGTATTTAAATATCTGTGTATTTCCATACACATGAGCAAGAGTGCAGTGACACAGATAAGGCATCATTTGCCCTTTGGATTCCGGTCACCTGACCTTCTTTTCTATGCGATTGATCTAGAAACTTATAATAATATTTAATTAGAAATACACAGGAGAAATTTTTATCATCAACAATAATACTGAAAGTATCAACTTGCTTCTTTATTCCCTTTGTTTTCTTGGAGAAGTTAAACTGTAAATTAATACCAATTTAGGTCTTCTGAGAAATCTTGCTGTGATGCACATCTTGCAGTGACCTAAAGAAGCTCACACTGGTTTGAACTCTGCAGCCCCTGGTAGAAAATGTTTAATTACCTTTATTTTGCCGAAAGCAGAGCTGTTTATCCTGCAGTTCTTGGAGATCTCTTGGACTCCCTCTGGTGGCTCATTTACTTCGATGTGAAAGGAAGGGAAAAGAAAAGTTGTTTACTCGGTGCATTACATCTGGGCACTGTTTGTGCTGCCACTGTGGTTTGCATTAATCTCTCTTAGTATTTCCGAGGACTGTGTCATCCTCTCCCTGCCTAGTGCTTCTCAGTCAAAATTCAGTGAGGGTGCAATGGGCTCGAGGTGTTTTAGTGCTTGGTTAGTGGAAATAACAAACATAATCCTCAATTCCCCACGGCATTAAAAATAGAGAAATAAATGTCACCATGCACATGAATGCCCAGATGTTTGCATCAGTGCCTGGGGAAATCTGCTGGATAGCAAACCTGTAAGGCAGGACTCAGGTTATTCCTGCACTACACAATCTTACTGCCTTTATTCACAGTGAGATCTTCCTGTGGTTTGAACCCCAAATGAAGAGCATTACCCATGAACTCAGAGAATCTTGGAATTCATCTTGACTAAGGATACAGACAAATATAATTTAATTTTGTTTTGCTGAAAGGAGCTTTCTGTATAGAAATGAAAAACATCAGTGTTATTTGCAGCACAGCTGTTTTGCTTTGCTTGATACTCTTCCTTCCTAGTTTTTAAGTCAGCTCTTCGTTGTTGTTTTGTTTTTGTTGTTTTTGTTATTGTTGTCCTGGCCCATTGGTTTTGTGATTTTTTTTTCCCTTCTGGCTGGTTTCACATGGAACTGGATGCAGCTTTCTGTCAAACCCATCCTGTGTTGTGCATCTCAGATATTGGTGAGTCTGGCTTGAACCTGGACACAAAGTCAGTACATTCAGACAGATATTAAAATATTCTGGTGATAACTTCTCTTTAGTTCTATGAATGCCAGTTCAGTCTTATCCATGATAGGAGCCCTTACACATCTCAGAAACAAGGATAAGTTTTCCTGGTGCAGACACAGATGCAGCAGCAAATCTGTTCACAGTACAGAGACAGCCAAAAACATCCTATATGGGCTCAGTGCTGGAGTTGGCTGGAGTTGCTTCATCTGCATCATGGCGAGGATCAGGGATCTTCTGCCTGTGGTGTTGCCCACGGAATTCTCCAGCACAAACCAAGCTTTTTCCGTGTGCCCACTCAAGCTCAGCTTCAGGGATGAGATTTGTTTAAATGTCTAAAAGACAGATATTCGTATCTGAGATGATTATCTCCACCCCTTCTGTGGCCAGTGGAGGGAATGAGCAGCCTCTCTGTCCTTAAAATAATCGTACTAAGCACTTGGGTCCATTGACAATCCATTCAAAATGATTTATCTGTAATGGGATGAGTATCTCAAATTCAGATGTCAAAGGTTTAGAGGTCAAGAGCAAAGTACCTCAGAACGTCACAATGCTTGTATTTAGGACAAAAAAGTGACTTTTCCCTTTTGGTTCAGGATGAAGTGCAAAGTGTAAAATACATTTTTTATTAAATCTGCCCTATATTGCCAGAATTTAGTGTTATCTTATGCATCTTTGAATAAGATCATGAGCTGGTAAAACAACAAGTGTTCAGGGACAACACAGAGAGGGAAGAGGTCCGCTCAGAATGCGGCTTCCTTGATGGTCCACTTAGCATGTCTGTGACAACACCTTAAGTGCTGAGAAAGGATATAAAGATCCTTTATATACCGGATATAAAGGACTATCATACCCAATGGGACTTGTGTCTAGGCCCAGGAGTAACTCACCCAGCAGCTGACACTTGCAGCACTTTGCATTAGTGCTGTAAAAGAGGTCAGACTGCGCAGGTAGTTACTTATATTTATTTCTTTAAAATAAGTATTTATAGGTATGGATTGCGCACATTGCCACATGTGTACAAGTCCATCTGACCCAAGTAAACCGTGATTTTGTTTTGTTACAGTAATATAGAAATTTCTGGGTTATTTGTTTGTTTGTCTGTTCTTTTCTAAAACCAGAGAAATAAGCACTCTGCAAGTGAGGTTCACATGTATGTGAAGTGATCCCTTCTGAGATCAAAACTGGGCACAGAACGTCATGGAAGGTATTGAGAGACACAGCAATGACTTTACAGTCCAGGTGCTGCAGCTTTGTTGCATTTTTACCAAAAATACTGTTTTCTTTCATTAGCAGAGTTCCTGGAACATATTCATTAATGTACTTTGGCCTCATTTCATAGAAGTCAGTGTCATTGCACTGATTTGTACTATCTAAAAATCAGTCTGCTGGCTGCAAAGATGATGTCTCCTCATGGGCCTGATCTGAAGCTCCTGAAGAAAAAGGGATGACTTCAGGGTACTTAGAAGCAGGCCCTCATTAAGGTGCAGCTCATGCTAAGCAGAGCTGGAAATACCCATCTCTGACTTCACATGAGCAGGGGCATTGCTGGGAAGAGGGTTGAGCTCGTACCCTCAATTACTGTGCTGATCACCTGGTGCCTCTTTCTGCTATCACAGCAAACTCTACGGCTGGGTGTCTCCTCTCAGGGGGCATAACCTCACCGTGAGTCAAGGACAGAATGATGGAGGGAGGATGGAGAGGCAAGCCCACTTTTGTGATCTCTAGGTAGAGAAATGCATGTCAAAGTGTTGGAGTCAGCAGAAAATGGGGCTTGCGGCAGCTCTTGGTCACTGGCCAGTTGGTAGGATATGAATGGCCTGTGCAGCACACTGTTTGCCACCCACAAGGCTCTCTCCCTCACAGCAGGAGGGCCAGGGAACAAAACCAGCTCCCTGTACCAAATATCTGAATAACAATCAAACAGATATATGGAAATGCCGAAATTGCACATGCAGATGCAATCCTTGGGAGCAGGCCTGGGGAGCAGAGGAGCAGCCACCCTCTCCGCCCCACTGTCTGCTACAAGGCAGACCTTGTCTGGTGAATTTTAAAGCATCTGCTGCCTTCAGAGAGGGAAACGTGAGGGGATTATTTTTTTCCCATTTTCATTTGCTTTTTGGTTTCTCTTGAAGGCATTCAAAAAGGTTTGCCTTGATACTCACTGTCGAGGCGTTCCCAGTGATTTCCCCCATGGCACATGCCAGTTGTCTTTACCTACCTGTCTGTTAGCACAGTGCAGGGAATCTCTTTGGTGTCTGGGGCTAATTCAAGAATAAAGAGCCCAGTCTTTTCCTGCTTGGTTATCAGAAAATAGATGGTGGGCAAAATACCTCTATTTGCACAGGGTTCTGTTTGCTGTGCTGAGTGAGGAATACAGAGGACACTTGGTCATTCTGGGAATTACTGACTTAAATTCTGCTACCAGGGATTCAAAATGATAATCCAAATGGTCCATTCTGGCTTGAAACACAACACCCAGGACCGATAGCTTTAGGACATTAGAGATGTTAGGTCACAGCATGCACTCTTGAAGACTCTTAACATCGTTCTTTATCAGACTTTTGTTGTGCGGTTTTGCATTCTTTCTCCAAATGAGTTTAAAATTATCCTTCTCTCTCTTTTTTTTTTTTTTTTTTTTCAGTCACAAGAAGGGGCTTGCATCTTCTCCAGTCTGGTCAGATCTCCCTGGAAATACTTGTCAGTCTTTTAACAGATCTGACTCAATTACAAACCTTTAAGAAACACCCCCAAAGTGAGATGGTCATGGCCTTAAGCTATCTTGCATGCATTTCATTACACTTCCTATCATGGAGAGAATTTCAAGGGTCTCTAGATACCTTTAGGATGAGCATCAGTACTGATTCAGGAATGCAAATAATGTGGGATATTTCTAAGTATTTAATTGAGTCTTTGCAGAGCTGTTTTTGTGTATCCCATATGCTCCCAAAGCAGACTTCATCTGCTCCAGCCAAACTTCTTGTCCCTCTGAGTTGTGTTTTTGTGCCAAGAACCACAAGTCATAGAGCATCTCAGGTAGCTCAGGTAAATGGAAACTATGGGTTTGATCCAACCCCTGGAAGTGAAACTCAGTCCTCTCAGTTTTGAAAAGAAGGAGGGAATTCAGCTACATGTGAGCAAGGCTTTCATGCTCACAAGGTCAAAGAACCAGTCCATGGTCTGGTTTAATTTTTTAACAGGTATGTGAGAGCTCGGAAAAGTAGTTTTTAAAGATTTCCACTGGTTCATTTTTTCTTAAAGCCAGAAATTCAGATGGAAAAGAGGTGTAGATAGAGGTGCAGCCTCTTAGTCAGTAGAATGGAGTCATAGAATGTGAGCCTTGACTTGCATATGGTCTGTGTCATCTCAAGGGGTGAAGAGAAAGTTCAGCTCAGGACAGGCAGCTTTTCACTGTTTTCAAAGCCCACTTCAGGGGACCTTGGGAGAAAGAAATTGTCCTGTGACATACCTTGCAAAGGTACTGGGAGCTAGAGGCCTCCTGCGTGCCTCAGTGCAGAGAGCAAAGGAGAGGTTTGTTGGGTGTTTGGATCTCTGTTCCTGAAGGACGTTGCCATAACTCGGCTCCTCTTCCCTGTGCAGCTCTGTCGCTCTGTACATGCAGATAGAAGCCTCTTAATTCACTGTATGCCCTTCTCTCCCTTTTTCTGGTGCAAACATATGTGCATTTACATGCTCTGCTTTCCTGCATCCTCCTCACAGCCCCTGCCCTCTCTCCCACCCACACGCTATAAAAATCTGCCAGGGATCCAGTTAGTAAAAGGTGAATTTTTCCTGCCATCTGGGTGTTCGGTGGCACAGATTCTCTTGGCCTGCCTACACACACTCGCGGGCGTGATACGCCCTCCTCTTTCCCCTTCCTCTTTCTCTCCCCCTCCCACGAGCTGGCAGTAAAAACAAAAGGGAAATCTTCAAAACCACAATGTCAGCTGCCTGTGTCAGTGTGGGTTGAGAGGACGGATCACAGCACACTCATCTCCCAGTAGGCAAAGGGGACTGTATTTCAATAAATTTACATACTACAGAAGACTCTGTAAGAGATTGCTTTGGGGATCTCTCTGTCGAGTTGCTTTGGGGACGCCAAGCCCTTGACTTGCTCAGGAAGGGTTTGATGCCACCTGCTCTAAAACTCTCATGTTCTCCATATCCTTTTCATTTCAATACCAGTGTCCGTTGTTTGTTTCACAGCACAGTTTTGTTTTCTCCCAGTTTGACGAAAGGCTGTTTATTTATAGATCTGGAAATATTGGCTCTGGGCTTGCTCTCAGGGAAGACCAATGCTAGCTTTCCTCCGGTTAGCTCCTGTACACACCTTGCTCCTGACCTTCTTGGGTCTCACTCAAAAATCGTGACCTGTCTTGAGTGAATCACTCAACCTCTCTGCCTTTCTTTAATCTTTGGCTTCTCCTCTGATTAAATCCAGTGGAGATATTCTAATTTAGGAGAGCAATCTGTGAAAAATATAAGGTGTCACTGAAAACAGCATTTATGTGTTCATCTCACTTTTCTTCAGCATTATGTATAATTTTTTCCTGTGAAAAGATAATATTGAAACACTTTTTGCAACTGGCTGTTCAGTACAGATTACATCTTTTTGTTCAGAAGAGAAGAGGAAATTTCCCTTAGACATCCCTGCATTTAAACATTTTTGAATTGCATATTTCCACAAAGCATGTGTGGTTGTTGCCCTTTTTTTTTCTGGCTTCAAGAGAAGTGGCAGCTGTAGAAATAGCAAAATTTCCTGTGTTTTTTGAATCCTTGTATGCCTCACGAAAGGTTGCTTCCACGAGGACCTTAGCTGGACTGATTAAGGACCCAAATCCCATCCCAGAACAGTGCAAAACACAGGGACTGCCTTCCGGGTGGTTGTTGCTGTTGCTTATTGGAGGGGTTTGGTGTCATTCCCAGACTTATTGAGGCGATCACCTCCAGGTAGCACAGGGAAGACCATGACTACACAGTCTGCTGTGTAGTAACTCACCTCTATGGTGGTTACCTCTGGTAACTCACCTCTATGCTTGAGACAATCCTTCTCCATATTCCTATGAGCTCAGACTGATGTCATGGAAAAGCTGTCCTACAATACCCTTCGAGCAGATGAAGATATCCTCACCTAGAGGCTGGAATTTAGAGCTGGGAGTAGAAGGCAGGTTGGAGGAGCATAACGAGAGAGGAGCTAGTCAACATTTCATACACCCGCAGCTGACATGAAAGAAATGGCTTCAAACTCCCTCTTAGGCACGAGCTTTCTGTGTGACAAGGCAATTAGCCTCCCTGTGGCTCCGTTCCCAGTCTATGCAGTCAGGATACAGCACACAGCAGAGCAGCAAAGCACAAGTGCAGGGAATGCTGGTGAGATGTGCCACGGGAAAGGGGATGGAGGCATTGCCGAGAAGGGATAAAACAGGAGTGGGTGGTGAAGAACCGCATGAAACACACATCCAAACAGAAGTAGCGAGCTGCTGCTTAGGTGTTTGTGTGGCCCTGGAAGCACACCGTGTATTTATGGAGGGGCAAGGCCTGGAGCAAGAGGCTCTGAACCAGGTCATTTTAACAGCTCCTGTCAGAGGAGCATTCATTTAATGCAGAGAGGGAGCAGCTGAGCAGCTGCGTTTAGAGAGAAACACCGTAATCTATTACGGGGCTTGGGCCACCATTGATCAATATGGCAAAGTCAATAATAGCTTTTGATTCCAGCGTATTAGGCTGACTGTCAGATTCATGTTTATTAGAAGTTTTTACAAATAAGTCAAGCTTGAAGTAAAGAGAATATGTGTCAAAACTCCAGGTGGAAGGCTGAATTTTGTTTTTTTCCCCCTCAGGGTTATCATGGAATGATAGAATAGTTGCAGATCATCTGATTCCAACACCCTGCCGTGACGCCCGGCATTTTAAGGAGGGAAAAAAAGCCCCACCTTTCCATATACAGAATGAAATTTAAATAACATCCATTAAATTTGAGTTTTCAGTTAAGGAGGATGACGTTTAAACTTGTAATGACCAAAGCCTCATATCTAATCTTTTTCTCCTGAAACTTCCAGCTCTGTAAATAAGTCAATTCCATTACTACCTCAAGCTCTGCTTGAAAAGAAAGAAATACAAATCCAAAGAACTTCAGACATTCTACATGACATCAAAGAAATGTTATAACTATAACATGAATTTATTTTAAATGTCCAGAAAACATGAGGACTGTTATGTAAATAATAAAATTAAAACTTTACAGTATGGTTTAAAAGAAGAAATTTAGAATAATTTTTAGATCCATCACATATGTTTCTACCACTTATGTTTAAAACAGTGAATTTAGAATATTTTGACTGAAAAAAATATTTTTAAATTACCGAATATACAAATACTTCCATTATTACAGATATTATACTGACTGGGGAAAGTGGAAGTAACAAAGTAAAAATACAGAACTCCTTGAATTTAATCTCCTCCATCTTTTTTTAATCAAGTATGTCTCAAAACACTTCCTGGGAGTTAGGTTTTGTGATTTTTTTTTCAGAAGAAGGGGAAATTAATTAATTAATTTTTAAGAAAAAGGGGAATTAAAAGGTATAAGGAAGGGAAAGGAAAAAGTGATAATAGAAACTAATTGAAATAGACAAGAAAAAAGGGAGAGTTTGCCTGATGTCTGGAAATATACAACACAGAAACAAGGTCTGAACATAGCAGTGACAAGATTGTTTTAAAGACACGTGCAGGGGGTCTCTGTCCTGGATGAAACTAGGGTGATAGGCGCTCACAGAGGCAAGGGAGATTTGTGTGACTGGTGGAGAAATACAGGCAGAAGCATTTTGATTTTTAGTTCTTCTTTATTAATAATCAATTGAGGTCAGCAAAATGAAATCTCTCCATTAAAAGAGAAAGGCTGAACGAGCAAAGAGGTGAACAAACCTGTTGGAGAGTAAGTAAAACTGTGTGTCAGAGCTCAGCCTTGAAGGAATATGTAAGAAGAGCTATTTGTGTCCTTATCTGAGTCTCCTCTGAGATGTTAGTGCATCCGATGCATTTTAAAATTTGATGGATTTCTGTGGTCCTTATCTTCTTTGTTCTGCTGGTGCTTTGCCCTTCTGCTTTCCTTTGATCGCTGCTTAGGATCAGTTTTTTGTAGCGCTACTGGGGCAGAGTGTGTTGGCCGCCTTGCTAGTCGATGACCCAGCAAGAGTGGTACAAGGACATTGCATGGAGAGGAGTTTTTCAAGAGGTGCTGGATGAACAGGTTTATCATAATTAATGAACTTGCAGAGAAGAGAGCCTTGAAATCTTCCTGCTCCAGTCTTGTGTCCAGCCCTTCAGCATGTAATTTTGCTAGGTTCATACATCTTGGTAGGTTCGTGCATTTTGCTTAGAGCTGATGGGTGTGGGTCTGAAATGGCATCCCAGAGAAAAACAGGCTCTCACTTACCTGCCAGTGGTGGTTTCAGTCAAGGGAATAAAACTGTTTGGAGTAATATCATAAAGCTGCTCATTCTTAAGGGAGAGAATGGCTTTCACCAGCACACATCTGCAATGCCTGACTTCCTGGTGGATTTCTGTAACTTTTTAATACAAACCTTCTGAAAGTTTGAGAAACAAAAACCAGGGAAGTTTCTAAACTGCTGATTTCAGACTCAAGAGTACAGCCAGGGGAAAGATCACTCTGTAATTGCCATGGTTTTTATACACTTTCCCCAAACATCTGTTACAGGTCACTGTCAGGAACAGGTTATTTTGTTACAGGCTTTTAGTCTGACCCAGGATGACAGTTTTTACGTTCTGATTAATAGCTTTAATCCAACATCACCCACAACTCCTATAAATCCTCTTACCTCTTCTTTGGCTCTTACCTACCAGAACCCCAGGAGTGAGAACACCACAAAGAAAATGCTCCTTTCTCTTGCAGCAAAATCCAGCTTTAAATCCAACCCAGTCTACCAAGTTTATAATTCATTTTTCTTTAAGCCTTGCCTTTTCTATTGTTATTTCCCCTCTTGGATCCAGCACATAATGTGAATGGATAGATGGTTGAAGCCTAGAGTGAGGGTCAAGATGGTGGTCATTCCATCAGCAGAGGAGCACAGAGAGGTTTGCATAACACCACAGTACATTGCAGTTTTATTCCCACGTTGTCGTCATAGCACTATCTATCAGATGATAATTTCCTCTATTTTTCTTTTTTTTAAGTAAACAAAGGAACTTACTCTTTTTCAGCCTGCCAAACACATAACACATGTACCAAAAATAGGAAGGAGAACATGTTCATAACCTTACAATGCTTACAAGAGTACCACACATATTTTCACACTGGAATAAAAGTTATTTCTGCATCCAAGGCTTATTGTTATACCTCTACCAGGATGTTTTGAAGTTATGTATCTTGTGGGCATAAAGCTGTTTTCTGTAACACTGGTGAGGCAAAATGGTTTAGTGCATTTTATTTTCTTGTGACTCAGACAGAATTGATCTCTACATTTGCTGTACATACATGAACAGGAAGCCAGATCATTCCTGAGTTAGTCTTTCCGAATGTTTAACAGGACTAGTGTAGGTTCCGCACTGTGATGTAAAACATGACCTGGTGCTTCTATTTTTCCTGTTTTAGTTGCAGTTCTTTTCTCTCCAATATTTTAGCAGAAAGAAGAAATATGAAGTTTTTGATGGCTTCTCCAAGACGCTGATGCGTTTGGTTGGTATATGTTCATATGACCTTCCTTCTTTTCTCCAAGTTCTGCAGCCATCTACACACAGAACAGCCTTTTCTGTGTGTTTAGTGTGACCGAGTCTCTGTTTGAGGTCCCCAACTACTAGCCTACAGACAAGAATAAGAGAGAGAGAGAGAGTCCTTCTTTGTGGTAACTAACTCTTTATATAATGAGCCCTTTGCAAATTCTCCTTGCATACTTACCGACACCCCCGCAGTTACTTAAATGGGCATTATTGGTCACTAGGTCCCAAGGTCATTCAACAGAATGGGGTTGTTAAAAATAGGAATGAGGGTTCAAGGCACAGGGTCAAGAGAGATTAATTGAAAAATCTTCTGCAGGCCTGACATCATCTGTGGAATGGCAGTGCCCAGACATCTCCAGCTGCTGTTGCGTTTCTTGCGAATGTAAATGAATGGCTTCCTTTGTGGCACTGGGGTGGTTTCCAGGCTGGGTTGTTCATTTTATTATGTTCTTTGCCTTTCATTTTACTTTTTTTCCTACAGTTCATCTTCTTAAGCAATCTTTTTCTCTGTGCATTTTAGTCTTCCTTCCTGCCTTGTCCCCAGCTTTAACCTTTGAACTCTTTGGACAGATCCAATTAAATGTGAAGTTATGGGCAGCTTTGGGGAATCAGGCTCCAAAATGAAGGAAATATTGTTTCTTTTACTATCCAGCTTTGGGAAAGGGATGCCTTAGTAGACTGGAGAATGCCCAGCATTGCTGGCACATGGAAAAATGTTTCACAAGTCGAAGTGCGTTATTTCCTTTACAGACAGAATTGCTCGCCTTTGGAGATGGGTGGGCGTGGCTTTTCTTTATACTAGATAAGAAATCAAAAGTTGTTGCCTGAAAGGGTCTGTAAATCTACTTCCTTCTTCAGCACACATTCCTATTCTAAGCCTCTGAGCTAGTGCAGATCACGGCAAATGGTGAGCCTCGAGGGGAGTTTCCACAGATCACTAGGATCCCACATTTGAGAACTAAACACAACCCCAATCAAGGAAAGTCCAGATGCTTTGAGGTGGGTGTCTTCTGCAGGGTGTCACAACCTGGGATTCCCTGATAAATGTGTATAATGAATACACATCTGACCTAACTGCCTAAACTCTGTACACAGTCAGTGGAGAGAAATAGGCAATTCCAGAGAGTGATCCTCCTGACATCTACATTTGAATTAAATGGATCGTCCTCTAGAATTGACTATTTCTCATGGGTTGTGAAGGTGACCTAGATGACTATCTCAGATGTAAATGCCAATACTGTAGATGACTAAATCTGTACCAATGAATCTACTCCCAATGTTCTGATGAAGATATGCCAGTCCTGAACTGCCTCTGGCTGCTTATGCTTTAGAGGAGCTTGAGATCCTGGCTTGCATGCCAGGAGAAAACCCCTTCCCAATGCTGGGGTTTTTTTTCTTGTAAAGAAACAAGACAAGCAGAAGAACATCCCTTTTCGACAAATGTGACTGAAGTTACATACCTTTCCCACTGTGACTTTGAAATTTTCCTACAATATTGGTAATAAAACTGAAGTGTCTTCAATCTTATTCCAGTATCTTAATCTTACAGTTGACTATTTTCAGAACATGTTCTATTCTATTCTATTTGAAGTCAGAATCATTTAAATTTGAGGTTTCTCATAGAGCTGAACAGATTTTAGACCATGAAGACTCTAAGAGGTGTTGGGTTTATTCCCTTCTCTGGTCAGAGAAGAACTTTACCAGGGCAGAAGTCACACTGCAAATGCCGAGTTCCCATCTAATTAGAATATGGTGCTCAATCTGCCAGTCACAACTTTTATCAGTCACCTCCTCCTGCTCCGATCTGCTGTGGAGGATCACTTCTTTCTCTGTCTCTTTCTTCTTTAAAGGAAAAAAATATTATTAGGCTTTGAGGGCTTAAAACTGTTGCTGCCTGCACATCTCTAAAAATAATATAAATCAGTGCCGAGGGACCACTTGTATTTTGGCTGCATGAGGAACTTTAACAGCAAAAGAAAAAGGGGAAAACTCATCAGTGCGTAGATCTCAAAAACTAGGATGCTGTGTCTGCAGCCTTTCAGAAAGTTCAGAAACCCATTAAAAACTTTATTTTTTATTTTCTTTCCTTTGGCTTTTTCTCTCTGGTAAGTTATTCAGCCTTAACACTGCTCTCATTCACACTTTTAACAAGGCTTGTAATACAGCAAACAGGATCATCTCAATCTGACTGCTCCTCTAGAAATAGGTATGAGGCAATTGCAGAAAGAGAGATGCAGGGTTTTAATTCTTCTTTGGCCTCTGATTTCACACTTGTAGCTCACAATCTCAGATACAGACAGCAGTGGTAACACCAGCCAGCAATAGGTGCAGGAGGGATAAGCTATATCAGCATGTAAAGAGGAATACCAGAAAGGCAGGTTCGGTGGTAGAGACGCAGAAGGAAGCCAGCCAGCACCACCAGGACATGAAGAGTTAAACAGAGGTCCATTTGTTTCACATTTGACCTCTTCAACTTCTTGCATTTTATCCATAGCTGATGTGGCCTTTGAAATTCACCTGGAAGAGCTGAAAGGCTCTTCCAGGCATCTTCTTTATAGACTCATTTGTAAACACACATTTAAAATTTCACGCTGTTAATGAATCCCTCGATAAGCTGCTTGCTGAGGCAGCAGAGGATAGTTAACGAAATTGAAATACCCCTCTATCCAACTCCATCCTCTTCCTCAGATGAAATATCGGCATTCAGGATCGGATCTGACCCACGATCTGGGTCTGTTGGAGACAACTGTTGAGCCAAGTTCTCCCCTGTTGCCATACCAACTGAAGCAGGGGAATGAGTATTCTTAACATGAACCCGTCCATCTAGCTGTTAAACCACAGAAGATATTCTTTCACACATAAACTTGAGATGGAGAAACAGTGGTAAAAGATAAACAATCATTGAAGGCCAGATAGCCAAAAAACAGAAGGATCAAGAACAATATTAATGTTGTCCCAGCTCCCTGCCCTGTCTCTTACTACAAGACAGACTTTCTGACTGGATTTAGAGATTGAAGCCACTCACAGAGCTTCTTAGGGATGTCTTAGCCACACTTCTTGAATACCTTTTCTCATGGCTCCTTGAACATGCCCCCTTCATCCCTTTTTTTAATTCAAATGCACTGACCGTAAATCTGTTTAAGTAACATGATAATGACCAAAGGAATGGTTATGATGTCACTAAAATGAGCTATATATAATCAACCTAGTGTATTATTGGGAGCAGACAAGACAAGGAGACGGGAGAAAAGAGAGGGAGTTAAAATGCTTGGAGTTAGATACTGATGTTTATTAGCTACCTTCTCAGAGGTGCTACTAGAAAGGTAACTGATCTGTTCCCTTGTGGTTCTTTTGCCCCTTCACCTTCTGTTGCTGATGTATTAGAAGTTTAATTTTGATAGCAGAAGTATTCCCCCCACACTCCTTTTGGTTTACACTAGACTGTCTGATCTGTTTCACTGACATAGCACAATGGAGATACTGCTAAGAGATATTAAAGTCAGGTATTATCAGCTCGGTAGCG
Organism: Oreocharis arfaki; assembly: GCA_013398015.1. Lineage (NCBI taxonomy): Eukaryota > Metazoa > Chordata > Aves > Passeriformes > Paramythiidae > Oreocharis > Oreocharis arfaki. The sequence continues at coordinate 474,382 of VZRR01001440.1, read as the reverse complement.
TAATATTATTTCAATCTCATCCTCAATAGATTGTCTGCATAGTGACATGATGCCAAGGTGAAATGGATGAATGAACCTAGGGAGGTTCATTGCATAGTGAGCACAGGAAATGAAATAAACAAAGGGCAGAGGAATCCAGTGTTAAAGAAGGAAGAGGGACGTGGGATATGGAAGGGTTGCCTTCACACTCTGCTAGAAATTGACCTAGTGGTGGCACAGGGTTGTATTTGTGCCTAGAGGGCACATGGCAGGAGTTTAAATTCTCCTTGAACAGTTGAAATGGTCTGGTCTGGTTATGTGGACAAATTACTGAGAGAAAAGTGAGAGCCCTGTTCCTGCTCTAAATGATTACTTGAAAGATACGAGATTGGTTCAAGGGAAACAAAACCCAATGAAACCCTAGACATAACCCTCCAAGAACTGCAGGATTGTACCAAATACCAAATCACCAATGTTTAAAGGTGAGATATTTCTGAATGTGCTAAGTTGATACGTGGGAGATAAAAGTGGGTTTATGCCAAAATCTTTCTTCATTCCTTGGACAATTCATGTAACCTGTTTTTTCTTTTTACCTCATATCACTACCTGTCTCTTGGGGTTAAACCCCAGTCCTTCCCTAGCGAGATTGATATTTCTTAGCCTTTTCCAAAACATCTCCAAATATCATAGGGGAGTAGGTCCTTATACACATAGGCAGGGTCTGACTGACTGATGGGATCAGACCCCCCAGTGAGGGGCAGTTGTTGATGAGGCATGGGCTAATCAGCTCAGACGAAGAGTGGTCATGATAATTTTGTTATCTCAACCTGCTCACTGAAGAAATTATATAGTACTGCCATGGAGATCCCTAAGCAGCTCTGACTTAATCTAAAATTATCAATCTGGCTTCAAGGGGAAGGAAGGCACTCTATGTCTGTCCTTCAACTTTTGAACTCAGCTGATTTTGGATAAATTAAGCGGTGGAGGTAAAAAGAACCAGATACATTCTGCTTTAATAGGAATTTTGGAAACAGGTAAAATGGTGAGGAAAATGCACTACCACTGCTTCCACTGAAGAAACGGCTAATTGATGTTGTCCTTTATTAGATATCAGAGAATCCAGTTGCAAGCAAGGAGGCAAACACTCCTCAATAATTTCACAAAGTCTGAAATAACTTGTTCCTATTTAGGAACTAGGTTAAAATATTGAGGAAGCACCTTCCAGCTCTGTCTATCAGTAAACTGAAGTACACTACTGAAAATTAACAGCATTGACAGTCAATCTTTTGCTAATGACCAGCATAGACAACTGATTTTATGGGCCTCTAGGCAGCACCTCAAGACTGTCTTTGCATATGTACCTGACAGTGCATTGTGATGGATTTAGGCTGATTCTCACTTCAAAGTATTTCCAACTTTCCCTCTGCCTGTCCCACACTTCATGCCTCTCAGCACAATTCTCACAGCCCATTAGAGAGAGCTGTCCGTGGTTCAGATTGCTGCACTCAGCCAAGATCGATGCAAGCCAGTCCCATTTCCCTTGTTTTCACAGTCCACTCTGTGCACCTGCTGTCCTCAGTTGGAAACACTCATCTATCTGCATGCCCTAGACTCTCTGCTTCAGCTGAAACCTGGCAGGGGTAACATGTTTAAGATGCATCTAGTGGAACCTGCACCCAGAGAAATGCCAGTTGGTGCTTCATCCACTGCAGGCAGGGAAATCAGCCAAGAAAGGACCCACTTACCCGCTTAGTTCCTGGTGAGCTGCTCTACAAGCTTCAGACAAGAACACCTTACTCTTGTAACTCATCCAAAAACACAGAAAGCATTTGACTCCACACAAACTTTTGCACTTTTGTTCAGAAAATTCAGATTCATATTTTCATTTTGTCACAGCTGTACAACCAGTGAATATCTCAGGCTGCTCCCCAGGCCCCATGAGAAACTAGTAGGTACTTCACTTCCGTTTGATGGATGGAGATGAAGCAGAGACAGAAGCAGAGCTACCTGTGCTCTGTAGCATGAGGATGATGGTCCTGAGTCACAAACATCTGAGGCTGCGAGAGGAACAAGTCGATGTAAAATTTTCTTTAGTCCTACAGCAAGTTCCTTCAGCTACTTTCCAACTGAATGTGTTAGACAAAAATATGAGCAGAGTCTGAAAATAGCTAGAGGATCTGCCAGAACTATCTATGGGACGCCACAGTCTCACATGGGTGTTTATACCCTTCCTGGTCACCTTTTCATCTGTTTCTACAACAGTTTAATTTTGCTTCTAAGAGCCAAGAGTTGACTGCAACGAAAGAGTTCTACCCAGTGACAGATTTTTGAGAATTTAACATATTTTAATGATTATTTAGAGTCATGTTAAGATCTGTCATCTTTATTGTCCACAAGGAGAAGGGTGGGGTAGGTAAAATCCTCCCACATGAGAGATTGAGTGCTGCCCAGTGCTCATTGCATTTGTCTAGGTGATAGGAAGGCCTTTTACCTGCTCTTTTCTTCCTTTGCTGAAGAAGGATTTGAATCTGCCTTCAGTCTTCCGAAATGAGTCCCCCAATGACAGAGCTTTCTTGCCTGCACCCCCTTTCCCTACAAATGTTTCATTATGTATAAAAATAAGACTGTTCCAACTGTAAGGACAGACAGGTTAAGGTACATAGGATGTTAAAGCCTCAGGCAAAAGTTTATATCTTGTCTGCTATCCAGGCTTGAACCCAGGGATCTCATGCGAGCACCTAAACTGTCTGTCTGTTCAAGGTCTCCCTGACTGCCGTCCGTTCATTCTGGAATGAACAAAAGCAAACTAGACATCAGACACCAAATACAAAAATCCCAGGGGATTTAAGAACAAAACAATGGCTGACTGATTTTAGACAATTTCTTCTCTGTGTTACTGGGGGGTGTAGAAGGAGGAGCTGTTTGTATTTTAATTGATCCTATTGATGGAAAATTAAAACTGTCATTGAATTCTGTAGCAAAGACTTTAAAATACATGCACATATTTTGCCTTACAGAATACACACTGACTTTAATAATTTATCTCTCTAGAATTGTTTTTATTTATGTTAAACTCTTCAAAGTTCGAAAGGACTTTTTCTTAAATCAAATGGTGTAAACTCCTTTAAGTTTTGTAGATATTTTCCGCACAGTTAAAGGACAGATTTCAGGGGTTTAAACCTCTCAAGTCTGTGGAGACTTGCCAATGGGAGCTATTTTTGTGCTACTAGAGCTAGTCCAAAATAAGAAGAACTAGAATAAGACTCTGTGACTTTGTTCATTTTTTGTTGCCTGCTGCATTATTGATGCAGGGATGGAAAAGAATAAGGAGTGGTGAGTTAAACAGGGACATATCAGTTGGTCCTGGTCTCTTACAGCCTGTCTTTCTGTCTAGGACTCTCAGCATCAGTCACATCGCTCTAAAGAGTTTTAGAGATCTATTCAAGGACACCCTACCACTGGATAATTTAAAAAAAAAAAAAAAAAAAAAAAAGGCCACCACTATTCAGCACTTTTGGTAGACTTCTGGAGTCACATCCCTTCTAGGAAGTCATTGGATAAATCAAATTATGTTTCATCTTGCAGACGAAGCAAATACATATTTTCATGCTGGCAAAACCAGTTACAACTGGTGATCTGCTGGTGCCTCTTTCTCCAGAATGAGAAATCTTCTCAGGCTTGGGAACCTCAGAAGAGAAAGTGATTGCAAATACCTTGATCTTGATCCCAGTAAGATGAGATAAGGTCCGAATAACTGGCCTGGGAAAACTGAGGATCATTACTTGGGGCTGTACAGAAACATGGGAGATTCCCACCTTTCACAGGGCTCAAAGAATTGAAATTCAGTTCACATTTGAAAGAAAATATCAGAGAAAAAAGAAACAAACACAAAAAATCTGGAACCCCCTCCAAAGTAACTTCTCAAAAAAACCCATTCTTGGCAAGGTGAGCTGGACGTTGGTAGGCTGGATGAGGGTGGTTTGAAGAGTCTGCTGCCAGTTGTTGATTGTCTGATGGGGCTGATGGGAACATTGGCTGGGCCTCTGCCCTCGTTGTGTTCATTAGCATTCACACCATTCACTGGCCACCCCCTTGCACCAAAGACATTTTCTGAGGTTGCTAATTTTCATGAAAGCAAGTGGGGTCACTTTCCACCTTTTTTCCTCATCTCGACAAGGCTCGTCCCCTAGAGAGCTGAGAAGAAAGGCTCTTTCTTGTTGTCATCTGTGCAATTATCAGCTTTGAACACGATGGCAATTTGTTGTTGTTGTTGATTTCCTTTGTTATGCAAATGTACCAGCTCATTCTCTGAGTGCTTTTTTCCCCCACACAGCATAAAAAGGAATATTACACATTTAATTTCATGTTATCATTTGTTTCCCTCTGAGATTTCCTCCAGCCATTTTTTGGTCTTCTTCAGGCTAGTGGGAGCTAAGCAGTGGCATTTTGAATTCTGACTTTGTCACTTCTATTTACTTTTTATCATAAAGGGGTATTGTCAATAGGTCTTATGTGGCACCTATAAAACCCATTTAGGAATTTAAATCTCCACTAAAACACAGAATTTATTCTTCCTTTTATGATTTATGAGTAGAAGCCTAAATTCTGCTTTTAATAGTCTACCCATTTATATTCAAAGCAATCAGCTTACATGCTGCACGATCCTTAAAGTTGTTAGTGCACAACTAAAGAGAATAAAAGCAGGAAGATGTAGACAGAGGCCTAAGCCAGGAAGTTCAGAATGGAATTCAAATTAGGACTTCTCCAGGGCTTTAAGATGCTGCATCTCTCTGACACTTATTATGGTTCAACTCCACTATACATCCTGTATTTCACCCTTTGGGAGGAAAAACAATATTTGAAATCAAGAAGCAGGAATATATTTTTTCTTTTTCTTTGTTTTATCACATAAGCAAACCTCAACTGATTCACTCACAAGTGTGAATCACTCAAGAAGTTAAACATTTCTTTGACTCAATTGTTCAAAACTTACCAGTCCGTGCAGCTAAGGTGGTAAGTGGTCAAAAACAGACTTTTTAATGCTAGCTGTTCTTATTCATTTTCAGACAAATTTGATGATTGCAATATTAAATTCTGTTTTTAAATCAAAGTGAGTAATAACACTGGTAAGACTTGTCTGTAATAATGCTTAGAATAAATGAAAGAGACTGATGAGTACTTAGGTGTTTTCAAGTTTTTTGATTAATTGAATTTCTTTCCTCTGAATTTTGAGAAAGAGTAAGTGGAACAGGACAAAGCTCTTACCTCATCTGGCCAATTACTGGTAATTTGTACCTATCAATAACTGCAGATTCATATCTCTTGATTTACATATTGGGAAGGCTATTTGTTGGATGTCAGTTTAATTTGTCTTCCTTTTGATCTCACTGGAATAAATCTAAAAGTCTTCAGATAAATGAATGACTCTGGAGTACCACTATCATAACAAAAATTATAATGTGTCTAAGACATGCATAAAATAACCCATACTTCTTAAGGGTTAAAATATTAACCCAATTTTTTCCTACAACCTGGCATCTTTTGCTCTCATGTTATCATCACTGCATGCAGAGCCAATCTCAGAAATCGTACATCAAAAATGGGACTTAGAAGTTATCTATTTATGACAGAATATCTTTTGCTGATGAACTCTGTTGCAAATGATTTTATGCCTGGTGGGTTTTAAAGGAGTTCTCACAGATCATTATTGAGGTTCTGAGGAATGAATATGAGAGAGGATGCATCAAAACGTGGCCAGTTTAAAAATATCTTCTACTATAAGTATTAGTGCTGTCTATTGATGAGCATTGTAGTGTGCATAGCAAGCTTTATCTTCACTGTAGATTTAGCAACATGCTATGCTGGAGCTGAAATAGGTTTCTTGACGCAGCCGTGGTTCATCCAGGCAGCATACAGAACAGGCTGGTCTGTCTCCCGGTCTGAAGTATGAAAAGCAGAAGCATGTAGCAAGATAGTGCCCTACGTGCCTTTTAAACCCTCTGCACTTCAGGCCATTCCAAGAAAATATTCAAAAACTCCATGTAGAGTATCATGCAATCAGTCAGGTTCGCTCATGCTGTTTACCAGTTAACTGCAAGATATTTGTGTTTTGTTCTTAAGAGGGAGCATCAAAGTCCACCGTGAAACTAACCTATTGTTTTATTGGCAGCCTTTTATGCCTTTGTTTAAGGTGGATTTGGTTTTGGTTTTTCAGTTTGTTTGGGTTTTTTTTCCCCTTGTTCTTGGGAAGAAATGTAGAACTCAGCATTTTACATGAGTATTTTCATACAGAACTTCTAGCAAATGTGGGCCACAGGAGGCTGTCAGGTATTCTCCTTCCGTAGGCATGGTGATGGTGTACGTACTGGGGGAATGAGGCTTACATTTGTGGAGAGACAGATGCAAGGCACAGAGAGAGCACAGTGGCCAGTCTAAATCCTTAAGCGCAGCCCAAAATTAAGTTTCCTCTTAAAAATAAAGGGTAATGAGGAGTCCACCTGTAATTTGGCTAGCACAAGCTCAGACTATTTCTTGAATAGAACCTAACTTATTTTGTCCATTGCTCTGCAGACCCCAGTCAGGTTCTTCTCCACCCCTGAAATGGAACAAGGATGTGGCTCACTCCTTCCAGGGCTCACAAAGCCTTAGATGAGGTTAGAATTTTACCCATTTCTCATTCCCAGTCACGTGCTGCGTACCAAAAATAGGTCAGAACTTCTACCCTCATTTTAGAAAGAAGACATTTCTAGCAGCACAACCGGGACTTCCCTGGTGAATGTCTGCTTTGGATCTATATGCTCACTCTTCCAATTATGAGTGCTATGGTAAAATGTCTTCACAAAGGACAAACTATTTCCATAGCATCAGTCAGTATAATTTAGACTCCAGTGCCCTTGCTGACTAGGTTTATAAAAATGGCAACTACATCCCAAACTCTTGGAGCAGAAGAAGCAGCTGCCTCTGCGAACAGCCATTTTTTTTCCGACATTGTGCTCAGAGTGATAAACAAAGCCTCTTTTGAAATATTCATGCCCTTGGCCCACCTGGGGTATAAAATATCCAGAAGGTAAATAATGAGCTAAGGTTTCGCAAAATATATCCCTAGCCAGAATGGATCACATCAACTTCTTCCAAAGTCCCAGAAAAATAAGTCCCTTAAACTTACTCTTGCCTTGGATAATGATGTGTTTGCAGGAACAGGTGATTTTGCTCAGTGTTGCAGGAGATGGCAGATCTTTGATCCTGGAGATATAATATTTTAGGGACATATAACCATGAAATATCTTCTACATAGACCAATTAGTCCTCACTAAGCAGGTGGTTTGGCATGGTGCTGAGCTTGGCCTTGTATTCCCTAATTATCGCCACAGCTATTCAGCTTGGAGTAAACTCTTGATCAGCCTTTGCTTACTTTTTTTTTTTTTTTTTCAGAACTGGCTTGTGTAGGGCCTGCCATAGAATAGGCCATGGACATCATGTCTACTGTCAAACTGGTATATAGATGTAAGAAAAATAAGAAATGACCAGTTGCTCATCAATCCGAGTGTTCAGTCTTCAGCAGAAATCCTATTCAAGGGAAGCAGGCAAAACCAGCCCCTATCTGCAAGCTATTCCTGGTACTCTCACGGATCATCCCATTGGTCTCCATTTTACAGACATACTGTCTGTGAACAACTAGTCTCTTTATAAACTAGCTGATATTGTCCTTCCATACAATCTTCTGTAGAGGCAAATTCCAGAGGTTCACAACTTACTGCATAAAAAAGCTTTTGCTTTTGTCATTTTTAAAGAAACCTAACGCTGCTTTCGTTGTTTCCTTACTTCTTTTATTGCATGATGTGTTGAGCAGCATTTCCACATCCAGCTCACACAATGCTTTCACCTTTTGTAAATCTTTATGGTATCACACCTCAGACTCCTGAATTGTCCCAGTCTTTCAATTTCCCTTCAAGAGGCAGCTACCCCATCATCCTGATCATAATCCTTGCCCTTCACTTTACTTTCCTTAACTTCGGTATGTCTGTCTTGAGGCATGTAAGCCAGAAAAGCACACAAACGTGCTCAAGATGTGAGTTCACAATACCTTTCAGATACAAAAATACGTATCCTATTTTGCTGTCAATACCTTCATGATGGTCCCCACCATCTCATTGGCTTTTTCAGCTGCCACTGCAACTTCAGTCAAAGATTTCAGACACCCAACAACATGAAACCAATATTTCTTACCTGAACTATAACTGCCAGTTTCGTGTTCGTCTTTAGGAACCTTCAGTGACTGTTTAGGGGTTTTTTTCTTACTTGCATTAGTTTAGGTTTATCCACATTGGAGTTTATTTACCAACCATTTGTACCATTTTATGAGATCTCTCTGCAGCTCCTTGTCAACAGAAAAGTGATTATCATATCTACAAAGATAGATATTCCTCTCCCTATTTTTTCTTCAGGTCATGGACAAAGATGTTGCATAAAATTTCTTCCAGGACCAATCCCTATTGACTTTTCTCTTGAAAAGTCTCTTTTCTTTAATATTCCTTGCCTTTTATCCATGCATTTACAGTCCCCTTGCTAGAACTTCAGCAAGTTATTGAGGTGGGTTTTCCCTTTGCAGGAGCCATGCTGCCCAAGAGAAAATATAGTTCGTGTACTGTATGATTTTATTGTTTATTATAGACTCTGTCATCTTTCAAGGGATAGAAGTCAGACTCACCAGTCTGTAGTTCCCGAGATTTTCCCTGGAGTCCTATACACTCTGAGTGAGGTCAGTCTTTGATTAGAAGTTATAGCCTGTCAGTATTGGTTTTGATAGCTAGGTTAGGAATCTCCTCCCATGGACTTTCTTGCACAGTTAGCCCCCGAAACAGAGCAAGAAAAATATGCTTCCACTTGAAGAAAACTGACATTTCACTCTTCCCCAATTTTTTTTGAATGAGTGAAATTAAAACCTAACGCTGATTTTATCATCAAAATAGAGCGAAACCAATGCAGCTTTGTGCCACGCAAAAGGTAGCAGGAGGGACACAACAAAAGATATACAAAAAGTCCCTTCTCCCACTACAGGAGAACATCATGTAAAAATTTGCTCTTGGGGTGTTTTTTTTGGCTTTGTAGAATAAGGATGTCATTTCTTATTCTGTTTCTGCTTTAGAAATATCATATCTAGGACTTTCAGACTCTTAACACAAATACTATCTCTGTAATAAGGAGATGTGAAATATGAATGAGTCTTTTCAACTGATTACTACCACAGGGATGAAGAGCTAGGACAGTCCAGCAAGACAGAGATATACCAGTCCTTTGCTAAGTATCTCATTTTGCTGATTCAAATGTCTCTGTAGTCAGGGTTGTTTGAACAGAATCAAATTTACTTGTAATGAGCCATATAGTGATTCTCTTGTCTTTTTTTTCCCCTTTTTTTTTCCTCTTGTCTTCACATTAATTTCTACAAAATAGCACATCTGATTTTGTAATGCACTAAGCAACTGTTTCTCAATTACACCAAATTTTACTGCTCCTCAGTTGACTTTTAAAGACATGGCAACTTCAATATTATCAAAGGTTCTCCTCACAATAAAGTCTACAGTAATTCTTCACCAGTTTCATAAAACTTTCAGTACCAAATTACTCCATGAATACTTGAGTAAGTAATACTTTCTACCAAATTCTTAGAGTTGTTTCTAGAACATCATAGATCCATGGCAATGAAATCCAAATTGCCCACAATGGTAAACTGATAATTGCTGCACACATCTACATTCTTTTTTGCAAGTTTTTTCTTCCTAACTCGTCTTTTTTTAATGTATGATTTTGAAAGTGTGCTACAGCTAGCAAGAAATGGTGCATATGTCTTAGGACTTGAATAGAACAGTAGTGGGATATAGGAGGTCCAAGGAGAGGAATGGTGAAATAGGAACTACTTTATTTATGAATAACTAAAATTTAAAAAAAAAAAAAAGTTGTATTCAGGGTTTTTTTCAGTTTTTCTGTAACCCATGTCCTTTCTAAAGCAGCTGTTTTGGGTGTCTTCTTTTTGTAGACCCTCTCTGTCCATCTGTCACTCAGTGTGTGCCTTTTCCAGAGACAGACCATTCCAGTTTCTAAATCTCTCTCTGTGCTGCCCTCAACCCCCTGTCATGACATTTCCATATATATGAAGGACACAACTTTATTCCTATAGTTTCTCTCTTTCTTGTGGGATTTGGGAATCTGGACTGGGAACTTTATTCCTTGCTGAGGGACTTCAAAGCACCGTGAGACGTTTATATACGAGCCAAGACCCTTACACTCAAATTCTTGAGACATGAGTATGTGAGGGAAGGTGGTCCCAGCTCAGTATGGTCCCAGCCTAGAGAAAAAATGTCATCATATATGAGAATATCTCAACATGTCCTTTATTCATGTCAAGGTCAGTAGAGGTAATGGATATTACAATATTTAAGTTTCTGTGCATGTGAGGCTCTAGAGAGCGGCGTCCCAGGTCTTGCAGGGGGTGGAAAATCCACATGGAATAGTCTGTTCCTACAGGAATTGTTTCATAATTTAACAGTGACCATCAGTGGCAACAATCACAGATGAATTTCTTCTCTGTCCGTCAGGTATCTCTATCCTGGGAAAAATGAGCTTCCTCCTCAAAGCCAAAGTGTGAGATGTGTTACTTATAGACAGTGTTGTCTTGCACCCTTGCATTTCCTATTTAAGCTGGAAGGAAACATTGCCAGCAACCCCAGCAACTTATGCTAGTAATTTTTTGGAGCCACCCACCTTTAAACCTTACACTTTTCTTCTGCTTTTCCTAATATTAAAATTCTTTCCTGTGATAAAATGAAGGGGTGAAAGAACCAGGCATTCTGATTATCTCCAGCAGTATGACGACCTATTCATTGACATTGAGGATCAAGGCAATATGCTCTGGGCTGCAGAATCTTCCCAAACACCAACAGCCATTCATCATCTGTCCTGTGGCAGAAGCACTGGCATGAATCTCCACAGCTGGCTGAATGTGGTGGCGTACTCAGTTCTGCTGGGTCTTAAATTGGTTTTCAACACATCTTTGTGAATCATGGGCAACTGGAGAATCAAAAGTTTCTGTTGAAAACACCAAGGTGAAGAAACCACATAATTTTTGTTTATTTATTGGGGGACTAAATTCAGCAGAGATCCAAGTACTCTAAATTACAGCCTGACACATGTTTGGAAATAGTTCACCTTACCTTTCTCATGCCCTCTTCCCTTTCTAAAACTGAAAGGGACTTGGTGACCAACATCAGTACCTGTGCTGCTGTAGGCGGAAATTAAAATCCTATGCAGCTGCCACAGTGAAAGACATTTGTCAGTGAAAATACAATATAAGAATACAGGTTTTTGCTGTTCCTGGACACATAACCCACTCAGCTGTCACAGGAGAAACCAATGCAACAGAGTGAAATTCATCTCCCTCAGCATAAGCTGAATAATGAGAGAGCAGATTCCTCTGAATTCTTTACGTTAAGAGTTAGGTATGACCTGTCAGAGCTCAGATGGTGCTCTCAGTGCAGCTGAGTTCACACGGATTTCAGTGCTAAGACACTTCCTAGAATATGACATGAACTTCCACCATCACAGCCTGGCTTCAGACATTCCCTGTGGATGTCTGTCAACTCCCTCTATGGCCATGCCGGCTCTATTTAAGACCTTTGCAGTGATGACAGTGCTGATGACCATTTTGACCTTTCTTAAGTTATTCATTCCTCCTTTCAGAGTTCCTTTTTACTCGTTTTCTGTAGTGGTTGCTCTTTTGGTTTAATTATATTAATGTTGTGCAGTGCATCGATTGCCTAGAGATGGGTCCTTTAGAGAACAGTACAAGAACAAGAGTTTGCAGCAAATCCTTTGTTGTAGAAATAGATACAAAATTCCAAACTTTGCCCTGAGGAGCTGTCAATGTGGCAATTTCCACTTCCCCTACAACTCGTGAGGAAGGTGTCTTTGGTGCAGCTGATGGCCAGTGGAACTGTGATCTTTGCACACATTTTCTGTGCCGAATACGTGATTGAGGCAGTCCTTACAGCAGAAAAGACAGTGTAGTCTATAAGCACTGCAGTGAGGGAGGTGGTCGGGAAGCAACAACAGTGGACCTTTCCCAAGTTCCTCCCTGACTTGTCAAAATGCAAGAGAAGGAATCAGATGCAATTGTGTCTGAGCCTTGACTACCATAGAGGGAGAAGACAGTAACACCTCTAAGCAATTTTAGTTGCTTGCTTTTTTACCACTGAGAGGGAGACCCATTTAGGGTGAAGTTTCTGAGGTGATTTTCAGCATTTTGAGCTCCTCATCAAGCTGAAAGCAGTGTGAAAGCAGTGAATTCCTTTAGTGGTCTGGTGCTTGGATTCAAAGCATAGGCAAAAGAGGCAAAAATCCCAAAAATCTGCCTGTGCTGGAAGGCAAGAGGGAAGTCACTAGTAAAGAGCTGAGTATGAAAGTGCTTGTTGTGAGTGTGAAACAAAGGCCTCAGTTAATCATCTTTAATCTAAGACTTTTTCTTCTTTTGTGATCTAGCCCTAGATCTCCCTGCTCTACTCCCCTACTTACTGCTTGAAATATCTCATGGGAAACCACTTCCTTGGTTGCAGTAATGCCATACCAGCACAGCAGAGGAAAAAAGGATGAGAGGACAGGAAGACTAAAGGCAGACATTTTCTGTCCCATTTCTTCCTTCACCTCTGTATTCCTAGAACTGTTTGGTCAGGTCCAGCAATAGTTACACTTGGGCTGATGTGAGACAGCTTCTGAGAAGTCAAAAGAATGTTGCCCTTTTGTAGCATTAAGAACACAGTGATGCTGCATAGCACATGGCAGGATTTTAGGAGTTCAGGTCTTCTCTTCAGCTATTAACTTTTCATGGGAAATGCAGAAGTATATAGAAAGCATCTCCAGGTGGGGTTCATGGCAGAAAACAGGGAGTCTCGGTCTTCTCTGACTCATATCCTACCCGTGTGCAAAGAAGAGGGAAAATGATAAAAGTGTAATGGTGAAAGGCTTGGATTGGGGTGTAAGGGATGGGGAGTGGAATGAAACCTTCCGTCAATTGGAGGAAACATTGCAAGTCCTTAACTAGTAAAGTCGCCATTTACTTCACTGGCTGCACCAGGTGTCTCCCAGCATTAGAATTTTTGGTATTCAGAGCACACCAGACACTTTCAAGGCTTAAAACAACTTTCTTCATGTGGCAAAAAACTGTATGACAACTTAAAGCATTCTCACGCACCTTGAGAGTGCCCCAATGTTTTCTGACAGCTGACAAACTAAAAAGGACGAGGCTGTCAAATGCAAAGAATGGGTCCCCTCCTTTTGGCTTCTGTCCCTATGGTCTATTCAATTAGGATTGATCAAGCTGTGTCAAAGGTCCCTCTTCTGTTTCAGTGGCCACCAAGAGCTTTCATGATGACTAATGATAGGCTATCCTTAAAAAGAAAAGGAGAAGAAATAGAAAGGATAACACAAGCATTTCTTTTTTCCTTTCTTTCTTCTATCTTTATGTCCCAATTAGGTGCATTACCTTTACGGTGCCCTAAATGAATTTCATATAATTGTCATTGTTCAATGATACACCAGGCCCTTCTGCCTTCCAACATTTGCCTCTCAAGCAGAAACCACCACTCACTCAAGCAAAATAAGATTTAATCATATTTTGGTGAAAGACAAGGTTGAAGATAAATGCTTTTCTTCCTCTGAAAGGTATCTAAAATATTTGGATTCAAATATGCAAATATTAGCAAAGGGTATAGCAAAGGGAAACTGGGTAACATTGTTGATAAGAAACTTACACATTTCTTGGGTATCTTACATAAGCTTAAGAACTGCTGAATTGTTCCATCTCTGGTGCTAGAATTGAGGAAATGACCCAATCATGCTCTTGCAATTCCATAGCTATTCATATTTATCCTAAATTTTTTTTCTGGCATTTTGCCTCTTTGATACTAATATTCAGGTACCATTTACGTTTGGAGGTATATGCCATACTTTTCTTTGGGGGTATATGTTAAGTTGCTGGTCCATGGCAGCCACTTCAAGAATGTTTTATCTGTCAATCTTAAAATTTGGTATGATTTGAAAGAGATATTTCTCAAATCTTAAATTAGACCAGCACCAGAAAGACAGAATGATCTGTGCCAAATAGTTTAGATGAAGGTGGTGGGATAACACCATGAACAGAATATAAATTTATGATGATAATTCTTATTATTGCAATAACAATATAAAAATTGCATCTATTTCATTATCCTAGAAACTAGACAAGGACTGCCAAAGGCTCCCATCAAACATCAGTCATGTACAGGATATAAGCCTCTATCTAGTTACAAATCCTTTATTTATTTCTAAGGGTTAATTTTCTCTTAAAGCTAAAATATATAAAAGAAAGGAATGGGGAGATCTTAAGAGATTTGGAAATCAAATAAAGCCTGAGAGCCAAAATCTGTTGGAGTAACACAGGTCTAGGGATTTTCCTTTCAAGATCACACAGAAACCCCTGATTTTCACAACCCTATTCATGTCTAGTATAAAATATTTGGAAAATTCTACTTAGTCTTAAGAACAAATTATTTGCCTGGGCATCTGAGTGAATTCTAGTCACAACATGCCAGAAGTTGATCATGGTTGAGTATCACTGTTCTAAATATGCCTGATCCAGTGTTTCCCACACATAAACTGTTCCCTAGGACTGGACATATTAGTGAATTTCTTAGTGTGGTCATGTTAAAACTTTAGTGACACAAATTTTTTGAAATTCAGTTTTTTTGTTTTCTTTTCACAGAGGATTATGGCATTTAGTGTTGGTTGAGTGACCTGAAAGAAGAATCAGACATTTATTGCTAGAAAATTTTATCAGATTTACCAGTCTTTTTGTAATACTTAGTAGCTTTCCAAAAGGACTAAAATTGAGGGACTTTCCATCTTCCAGTAAAACTCAGTGGCCACCCCCTTTCTGTCTTTCCTTGGAGCTGTTGAAAATATTTTCCCAGATGGAAAAAAATTCACTAATGTCAGAAACATAAATGAAATTTAAATATTGAGGTTGTGCAGTATTCTGAGTCTGTAACAACACAACACTTTTATCCATGTTTAAGCACATTTACCGTGATCCTACTGAAGGATCCTAAACCATGATGCAAATACTGTAACATTAGCCCTCACAGCCTTGAAGCATCAACTATTATAATTGTTCAGCCCATGAGGAAGTGAAGCAGACACAGACTGAATTAATCCAGGTTCACAGACAGTCAGAAAGGGTCCTGACAATTTTGATAATCAAAGGCTATAGGGGTCACATGCAGAGATGCTCTGGGAAGGTGAGAGGAAGTGACAACTACCTAATTATTTACTCAGATCATCACTTTAATCACTTATTGTATATTTTCCTGAACCCCAGAAGTCATAAGAACCATCATTGGTGAGGAGGTGCCGTAACTGTGCATACCAAAGACCCTGTCTCACAGAGCTTGCAGTCTAAATCTCTGGCTACTGATACTGAAATGTATCTCACTGGCGTTAAAACGAAATCACAAATTCCAAGTTAATAAGATTTTCTGCCATTATTAACATTAACTCCTCACGGAAACAGAACTGCCAGCCCCACCAGCAGGAGCTGAGGAGGTGGTGTTGCAAGACAAGCAGGTTTTGGGAGCAATGAAAAGTCATGGAGCAAGGGAAAGGAGGAGGAGGGGAAGATGGTGTCAGGGAGGTCCATCTTAAAAGAAAAAAGTGGGGAACAGCATGTCCAAATGCATAAACAGATGAGGAGTGGGAGGGGAAGCTAAGACAGAGGGGAAGGAGTTGAGCCCAATTACACGATCACAAACAATATTTTTGCCACTGAAGAAGTCACCACCATCCTGGTGAGACACAGCAGCCAGCCAGCCATAATATTATCTCACAGCAGTAAAAGGTCTCAGCTGAAGGCATGTGTAAAACCCTGTGATGGTGACTCGATACATAATGCACTGACTTCTTGGCTCATGACCTTGTGGCCAGCCCTCAGAAGCAAGAAAATATGCAGTAATAAAAGACTCTTCAATCGAAGAGAACAAGCATTTCAAGAAAAAAAGACCAGAAGTTGAAATTAGATAAATGGATTTTTTCTTTTTTAAGCAGTGGGGATAATTGCCTATTGAAAAACAAGTGGTGTATTTTATAATACTTTATTCAAAAAGAGTACAGAGATCTTTTGGAAGACAAATTTAACTTGAAAAGTCATTGCACTTAATAAAGAGCTAATTGGGAAAATCAGTGCCTGGTTATATGTAGAGGGTCAGACAAAAACAGTGATGGAGGACTGTTGGCATTGGTGCTATGCCTGGCGCTGATGGAGGCCTGGAATGACACCAGCTGGTCTGTGCTGCCATGTTTTAAGCAAATTTGGCAAGAGGCACATGAAAAATTTTCAGTTGCAGTTCAAGGATCTAGAGGTCTTCAGAAGCAAATGCATTTCTGAATGAACACATTTACTTTCTGGAAACATAACTACAGTGTTTTGGTCAGGGTCCTTTTGTAAGGGTGTGGGAAGAGCAGCAGGCTTTATCAACAGACCAACATTTGTAAAACATGTATCCACACAAATTGGCAATTACAGCAGAGGCATCCCATCTGAAGGTTTAAGTTACATTTATGTCTCTGTTACATGGTTGTCTAGAAAGATTGATTTCTAGCTACAGCCAGTATTGTGGAGTAACTCAAGGGTTTACTTTGCCCAAATAAATAAGTAAATAAATAAATAAGAGCTTACTAGCTCTTGTGGCAACTAACACTTTTTGGCTAGGCTTAGCTTTCCATTTCTGTATGTCATGGATCTGCACTCTGAATAATGTCAAATGCCTCTAAAATATACATCAGAAAACTGTAGATCTGTTAAGATTTCTAATCTTTACTGGTGAGAATCAACTTTTCGTTGCACACAGAGAAACCAATTCCCATCTCTTCTCCCTCCAGAAATTAGGCTGTACAGTGGAAAGGCTCCAAGTCGCTGCTGTTTAATGGCAAATTGGCTTGGGGCACCAGCAGTTCTAGTTCTAAAATCATTAAGTGAGCTGCCACTAATACATCTTTCACAGTCAAGCTGCAGATAAATGGATGGTGAGATTGTCAAAGATGGAATTCAAAGTTACTGATGAGTTCTATCCTTATCTTCTGATTTTTTGAAAAAAAATATAATTTAATATTGTTTTCTTCAAGTGCAATGTATTATTTTCCAGGTGGAAAATAAAGTCCTGTGATAGGAGAAAGCAGAGAATAATCTTCCTCTCTAAAACAATCAACTTCTCTCCCTACTCCCCTTTCTCCAAGACCAAACTCCATTAGTAGTTTGCTTCAATAGGAAGGGGTAAGATTTGTAAAAGCTTCTGAGTTGAGGAGAAAGGAGACCTGAAAGGAAGAAAAATGATGCATGTTTTTGTCAAGGGGAGGGCAGCATGACAGAGACATCTGTGGCTCCAACAATATTGATCCCGAGACAAAGGTACCCCTCAGAATTCCTGGGTAACAAATGGACGTGTCTTTCCCCATGCTCATACCCCATTAATCGAAATAAGCTCTCTCCTTGAACCACAGCTTTGCTTCTGCTGCAAGTCAGTAAAAAACATTGACTGAGGTTCGGGAAAAAATCTTTTCCGAGGGAGGTGTGGCATGAGCTGACCTCTCTTCAGCTGCTGTGGATCACAGTCCAAGTGAGAAAGATGAGCAGATTTTTGAATGGGCGGTGCACGAACTGATGAGTCTCTGTATCTCTGGTGGCATGGTTTGATGACCACGGCTGTCAGAGGGTTTTCATGAAAGTTGTGAAATCACATTAAAAGGTGTCTCCTGCCTGGAAGAGGTTGTTTCCTGCAAGATACACATGGGAATGGGACGGAGAGATTCAGGGAAAGCATTGCTGTAGGTACATTCCTATGGAACTAAGCTAGGTTTTCTCCTTACTAAAGAGGCCTGGAAAGATATATAAAAACAATTAGCTGTATTTCTAAGATATCATCAACTTTAGGATGGAATGAATGTTCTTCAATTGAATTACAGGTGACTGTTTATTGATTGGAATGTTGCCTTAAACGACTGTCTCAGAGGTTAGGCTTAAAATCTGAATAGCTTAGATGACACACTCATTCCTGTCTTCTCTGAATCTTGTAAGCCAGGAAACCAACCTCCTCAGCTTGTTTCCCCCTGGGAGGTTCATAGGAAGAGAGTCATTGGTGTTTTTATGCGAAAAATAGCTGTACCTTCAGCATTTTGTTACTCAATGAGGGAATTTCATGGCCAAACATATGGGTGAAACTGTGCTATGCATGAGTCACAGGCGTGGAAGATAAATATCTGAGACTGTCAACAGAGTGGTCATTTCATGTCCTTACAGATATTAACTCCCACCATAGTTAAAGTCATTGCCTCTATAGAAACACTGTTTATTGGCAGGAAGCACGTGGAAATCTGAGTCATTTTACAGACTCCTGACATGTGTAGGGACCATGAGGGATAGCAGAGTTATAATAGATGATGTTCCTCCAGCACAAGACATTTTTTATACCATGCACTGCATATCACAGGTTCTCAGCATCACCCAGAAATCTTTGAAGGTGATTTGTGACTTGTTTGAAAGGTTTTCTTATTTACTGCAGTGAAAAGTTTTTCAGTCTTCTCTAAACTCCAGTATATTTCTGACCTAAACTGTTCCAAAGAGGTATCCAGATTCTCAGGAATATTATGTTAAAATGTTATGAGGCTTTTTGCATAATCTTTTGTTATAAGCCGTTGGGATATTTAATATTTACTCCACATGGATTTATTCTGTTTTATTTTATTGTTAATGGTTAGAATGGATTATATTAAGGTCTTTTCCAACCTAAATGATTCCATGATTGTATTTTAATACTGCCCTTATGATTAATTGCAAAAGGACATTATTAGAGTGCAGATTCACCCCTTTCTTCCTTAGTCAACTCTACCAATGTCAGAGAAACAAGTGATTCTTCTTTTACAAGAAGATAAAATTATGATGAATGTAATATAAGGAATAATTGAATTAGTGTCATAACAGCAGCATAGACTTCAATTAGAAAAAAATATTTCCATTGTGATAAAGTTCTGGCCATAAATTTCAGAAATCATACATTTTTGTAGCCTTATATTTCTTTGCTCAGGAAATGTCTGTCACTGAGAACCTGAGGATGACTGTAGAAATGAAAGGTTTCTCTCATAGAAGAGCAAAAGGGGAGGAAAAGAAGCCTGTCCTGTAAATGAGAAACCATTTTCAGAGATCAAGTTAAAAGGTAAAAGATACCTTGCTCCCCAAGCATGTTACTGTGAAGTCAAGGTGTTTAGTTTAACATGACAAAGAGCAAACTGTGATTCTGTAGGTCTGTCTTACCTGTAAACATTTCCTCCCATTATTCAAAAAGGAGGAAGAGGACAAAGATTAACAAAATTTGAAGGGACCAGATAGTGTAACATCTGAACTTGTTCAGATCATTGCTTAAAATGAAATAAAGTGGTGGGTATGGATTTGTGCTGAAAGTTATCAGTATCAGGCAGTACACTTTTCAGCAAGGTCCTCATTATTACGTAGTTTTATTTGAGAAGTAAAAAGGGGAATGAGCTTTTCTGATGGCAACATGGTGTTCTACATATAAACCAAAATCCCAGAAAATTTGGTAAAGGATGGACTAAGCTGCAGAGAACAAGTATGACGTCCATTGAAGTCTTAAAAAAAATTTTGCAAGCCTGTGTGTGCACATACATGTGTATTTTGGGACCAGATGGTCCCAGTGGTTAATTACAGTGTTAGCTGTTCATGGAAAAAGTAATTGTTGTGAAAGATGGTGACTTGAGTGACAAGTAAAAAGGAAAAAACAAGACATTTCCATACCGTTGGTGTTTCATTTTCTTGCACATGTTAAAGTACATTTACCAAACAGAAGAACAGCTCAAGTTTCTTCAGGCCAAGTCCATAGCTATTATGATGGGCTGGAGTATTTCACAAAATTACTTAAAAGAATTGTTTCCCTTGTCTTCCGTATTCTTTTCTCAATTTCTTTCACTGAAAAACAATCAAAACCCAAAACAAAACAAACAACAACAAAAAAGTATTTGTGATTTTTCAGTCCCGTTTCACCACGACAGTAATTATTTATATAGCACTGTCACTTTCAGCTGGCAGATGTGACACTGATACTCTGGGTAGTTACTGAGAGAAGACCTGTAAGGACTGTACCCCCTTTTTATCATGGCATTGCCACCATAAAAGCACACCATGCAGCCCTGGCATTGCTAGGAATAAGTGTCGCTAGTGCCTCTTATTAGTGTTTATTATCATAACTGCTCATTGTATTGCCCATTATGTTAATGAATTAGAACAACAGACCTAAATGTTTGTTGTTGTATAAAGCTCATTAGTCTCTGAGAAGAACTCAATGCAACATGAAGGTTGAGGAGCTGGGTTGTAGGAATATTACCAATTAAGTCCTATATGAACACACAATTAGGTAGGATGACATGCTTGATTTACGTTGCTTTATGGCTAAGCTGGATAAACAGCGTATCGCTGAAGACGAGAAACCTGCTCCCCATTTGCTCATCCCCACCCTGCTGGAACCTATTCTAATGTTTCCAGTGGGAGCTCAGCACACAAGAACGGCTGGGCAAGGTTATTGGTGCCATCCTGAAGCACATTTAGCTCTCTCTGCTGAGCTAAAAGCATGGGGGCAGTGTGTGTTCCTGTCACGGCACTTGTTAATTTAGTTGCTCACCCCTCTCTCACCGACGTTTGGTCTTCATGGGGTGTCTTTCCTCAGTACCTCAAGCCTGCAGTGGCTGCCAGTTTACAAATGGCTTTATACCACATCGTACGTCTTCAAATAGAGCACTGGACTTAATCTGGATTTCTCCATCAGCCCTTGTGTTCTCTGAGAACACACACAAGTATTTATTATGCAGCACATAATGCAGCATACACCACAGTGCATCACACATGCACACATTGTACACCAACATGCTCCATCGGTTGTGATTCTCACGAAGTATCACTCTTCCTTAACTTTCTCTTCCCTAACTATGTGTTTGCGTCATTATATACATTTATCACAACTGAGGAGAGATGCAATTGAAAGGCACTTTCAGAAGTTGTCACCTCCAGCTTCTCAGCCATAAATTGCTGCCTCCCAACTGAGACTTGGTAACTGATCATATGAGCGCTCCTAATTGTTTCAGAGCAAGGTGAAACTTCAATAATGAATTAAACTATAGAATCAGCAACCATTAAAGAGCGACATGTGGATTTTTATTTTTTTTTTCAGTGTAAGGCATTTTGTTTCCAAAATTAGAGGTTACATGTACAGGTAGAAACCCAACGGGAGCCAGGAGACTGCTAGTGAAAGACACAGGCAGCTGATCAGCAGTATCTTGTTCTGTGTGAGGCACCTGTCTCTCACAAATGTGTCTTTCAAAAAGCCACGTCTCCCCAGTCTTCTGGCTTATTCTGTGCTCTCTTTGGCACCTGCACAATCAGTTGTTGACCTCTGTTTTCAATGACGCTGGCTTGGCACTGAAATAAAGCTGGAGAGACGGTGAGGTACAACTGAGAGACATTTTATGATGCTATTTCTTACTGCCTGAAATGCTGCACATGGACGGTCTAAATCGTGGAGCTGTACAGAGGGCTTGAGTTGGTATCACTTTTTCTAACTGTTCTAAGCAAATATGGTGTTGCTGCATACTAGGACATTCGTTGTGTGGGTATCTAGTGACTCAGAAATCAAGTTTCCTCTTGGTGTTATATTGATCAGAAAAGTATAAATCTGCTGTAAGTCAGCTTTGGTATGAGAGTAGGGAACTACACACCTTTTGCCCCTTACTGTTCCTGTGTGTGCAATACTAGTGCACCATTTGCTGTTTCAGCTGTGTGTCAGGCTCTTGCATCCTATCCTTTTGTTAATACTGGGATAGAAGAGTCAAAGTCCTCTCCTGTTCTAAATTGTTGACGAATATTGCATCCCTCTCATAGTCTTTTCCCCTATTCAGCCTGAAGAAACGTGAAACTTTCACCATTGCATTGCCTTAGAGTTTAAAGTTCTGTCATTGCTGGTGAAAAAATTCTTCATAATACCAAACTTGGGCTCATCAATGGGGAAATGAATCTGCTTTAGAAACAAAGGTAGCAATCAGTTTAGAATTGAAATGAATGCTTAAAAAGAAACCTTAGAGGCATGAAATGTCAGTCTTGAATGGAAGAGAGAAGCGACTGTTAAGGGGAGACCAGGTAGATCAGAAGTATGATTCATTGGAAACACACACCAAAACAAACAAACAAATCCCCACAAAAAGTAAAAGCAGTCCTTTAAAGGGAGCAGAGAGGAGGGGACCTGCAGTTATGGAAAGAGTTGAAAGGAAACAGTGACAGGTAGTTCTGATGTGTTCAGAAAGTCTCTTTTAGGATCTTTCATGGTGCAGAGGCACCACCTCGAGGCAGAGGAGGACGACCTGACAGGAGGCAGCTGTACATCTGTACAGCCTTCTTTTGACACCAAGAGTATTTCTGGAGGGATTTCTAAAGGAGATTTTGCTGCTGTCCCAAATTTTTCTTTCCTAAATATCCTACCCGAGCATGTACTTTTTTGGTCAATGGCTTGAGATCATTAGTTTTGGAGACTGGTGTTTGAAACAGGCTGCATTTCTCCAGACAGACACATTCAGGTTATCTCCGCCCCATCCTGAAGGACCTGTCTTTAACACTCTGATTATCTAGTTGTCTTCTCTCCCGCAGTCTTCCTGGAGCTTTGGCAGGACTGCAATATGATGTGCATTGTTAGGAGTCAAAGCAGCTCCAGAGCTCTCCGTTAGAACCTTCCTGCCCACTTTACTCCAGTCAGGCTGCCTCAGTACTCCCATGGACTCTGATAGTCACTTAAATCTGCATTCAAACAAGTAATGCATGATTGCAAGTTACCTAACAAGTGTGAAATATCCTAAGGTTCCTTGCACTTTCCTCCATTTTACCGAAGAGCTTTTTCATGCAAGAAGGCAGAAATGGAGACACTGTGCTCTGATACTCCATGCAAGGCAGTGATGGAAGGCGAGAGAAATGGTTATCAGTAGGAATGAAAAAGGAGCTATTTTTTATTTATTTATTTTATTTTCCATCTCCACCGAGTCTTTGCTGGTAGGATTGTTCCAATCTGCTCCTATAGATGCTAGATCAAGGGTCCTATTCTATCTGCCTGCATTGGTTTCTCTTGATTGAATGGACCGAAGGTGAGAAACCTCTAATGTGGGTTGATGAAAGTGGAGCTGGCACTCCACAGCAATGGGATAAAGCTGGCAGGTCTGATTTTTCAAACTTGTCTGAGAGCATCATTCTGCATTGTCTCATTTTTAACCTTCAGTTTCAAAGATGGGGAAAAAGCAAAAAGAAAGGGGCAAATATTCTTAAGGGCTAGTTCTGAACAGTGATCTTCCCAAGCATAACGTCTATGGAGGTCATTCACTGTCAGGCGCTTTAAAAATCAGAATTTGTCTTCTACGCTGTCGCGTGCAGATAAAGAAGGAGGAGAACTTTAAAAAATAAAATGAAAAAATATTTTTTTTCCCCGACCCCTGGTGCTTTTGAAAGGTACCACTCTGTGCCTCTGTAAAGGGGCAGGAATTTACCATCATCTTTGTTTTCAGGCATAATTCCTGGGAGCTTTCTGAAGAACGTTTTTGAACCAGGATTCTATGAGTAGTAAATTTTTGTCATCTTTCCTTTCCTTAGTTTGTTAGTTATTTGATGCTTCTGCAGAACTTAGGTCTTGCTTTTTTGTCATGCTAACAGCCCTAAACCAATAGCTGTTCCATGTCCCTATGAAGGGAGCTGTCCCCAGTTTTCTAGGACAACCCCTCTAAGGAAGACATGACTAAAACCAATCTGGAATGGAGTTAAGCTGTTAGCAAAGTCTGGTTAATTCTCATAGTATGAACAAGATAATCACTGCCACGTGCTTCCTTAAAGTCTGATGTGAAAGAGGAGTGAATGAAAAAGGGTGCCAAAAGAGTCTCAAACATTAAAACTGATGCTGCAGAATTTGAACTCTAGGCTTTCCTGTTTTCTGGACATCAGGATCATTTGAGCTAGAGGTGGATCCCAGAGGGATTCATGGATTAGTGTCAACTTATATAGCTTTAGACAATGACTTGAGAAACTCACACTGGTTTTCCTAATAACCAAAGTCTATTAGAGGTGAGAAGGGGCTATTTTCCAGAGGGAATACAACCATCTAATATTTGAATTGTTAATTTTTTCGCCACTGACTACAGTGATAGCCCATGATGGCTGCACTCTAAGCTTTAGTACATTAGTTAAATACATGGAAGGATCTGGGCCACTGTGTCCCATCAAATCACTCTTGAACCTGGATGGATTTTACTCTGATTGTAAGTCAGAACCAAGACCATTTCCAAATCACAAACCTGTACAAACTGCATGGCAATGCACAAGGTGTAATTTCCGAGCTGAGCTGAGCAGCAGGATCTTCTGAGGTATCCACCAGTGAGGTGAGAATACCTTTTAGTCATGGGACAAATACACTGGTGGTGAAGTAGAACAGCTCAGAAAAGAAAGGTCGTCTTCTTCAAAACCAAACTAACGGCGAACAAACTCACTGCCTTAATGCATACCGATTAAAAGGAAATCAGGATGGGTAATTAACTCCTCTCTCACGTGTTTGTACAATTCACTTTCCCTCTGCTGCATTTCCTGAGCACTCCTGGTGCTAAGCTCTGAAGACGTTGAATAATGACTTAGACCACTGAGTTAAAAGTTTATTTTCTTAAAAGATCTGTTCTCCCATTCAATCCATTTCACACATTGCCCTCCACCAAGCAGAACAATAAAATGAACTATAATCATAAATCCACGGGTGTTTTGAGGTAGCCCATTCATAGTTTCTCAGACTAACAATATGAGTCAGCCTGCAGCACCGGGGGAGACGTTAAATTTACGTTGTTAAATTTTCTCTCTTACCTCTATGGTTTCTCTGAATCCTCCATTCTCTATCTAATACAGCCTGCTAATCTGCTTTCTGTTTATTTTTTAAACTCAGACCTTCTGCCTCCTACACCATTCAGCATCCCGCCCACCTCCCCTCCCCCTCTGACTTTCCCAGAGCAAACAGCGCATTCAGATCGAACCAGATTGACAGGTGTGTGGCAGATGGATGGACAGAAAACTGGATCGGTCCAAACTCCTTGGCACTTGAAAAATTGACAACACAACCAAAGCAGCGTAACGGGGAGAGATAGATTGGCAAATGGAATAAATGGTCCCCAGAAAGTTTGCGATTAATCTTTGCCCTGTCAAGTAATGGCCTGATAATGCAGGAATTTAATGGGGACGACTTCTGCTGGTTCAGAGACATCCATTAGTGTGGAGTAAAGCAGGAGATAGTCGTAGCCATTGTTCTTTTTCATAGCCCTTGCAAATGAGAGGATATTGTTAAAATTGTACCATCTGCACCCCAGCTCCACTCTCCTAAATGACAAGTTCACACCTTTCCACTCTTCTGTTCTTAAGGGGTGACACTCGTGAGTTTGCAGCCCCCTTCCTGGAAATATTCCATCTTATTTCATCTGTTACATGCTTCTCTCCAGCATGAACTCCAAGCTACCTAATGAAGTTCACACTGGAAGAGAGAGATCATGTTAAGGAAAAGGTGTATACTTTTCAGAAAGTAACGTGTTCTCAGCCCTGTCTTGAAAAAAATTAGGTTTTCCTATCTTCATGCTCTGCCTCAGTTTCCCTATGTATAATAAGGCTGTTCCCCAGCAACAGGGCACTGTGGAGGATCCTGCTAGGCAAGGAGGAAAAATATGTGTCTGAACAAATGCTGGTGTTTTTTCAGGTCTAAATTTTGGCTCGCATGCTATGGGTGTTGGTCTGTAGCATGCTACGTTAAGGGTAGGTCTGATTAAGGTGAGAACACGTCTATGCTATTATACTGTTTATAAAAATAGTTGCAGTGACTGGGGACACAACACAAGAGTAGGCAATAACATTTCCACTGAAATGAGTGTTGTAAAGACATCCTGCTCTGAAGTCATTTGGCTCAGTAGATACTACTTGGCCTGTGAATCTGTTTGGTTTGTCTTTTTGAACTTTTCTGAACTTTGTTGGTTGCCTCAGCATCTCCTGCAACAAGTGATGTAATTCTGTACCGCTTCAGGGGGAAAAAAAATAGCTTTTGCTTTCAACATGCTTGTCTGCTCACTTCATTAGCTTCAAGTATTCAGAGCAGGTGGTAGCACTTTTGTCTTTAGCCCTTCAATTCCAGGCAGGGGCTTATTGCACAAGATGTCGAGGGGGGGGGAAGGAGATATTGGGCAAAGGATCCCAAGGAAAGAGCAGGCACATGTGTTGCATTGGTGGGGTGGTGTTTACTCTCCAAGAAGCCTGGTACAGACTGAGATAGCCCAGGCCTCACTGATGTGAATAACTGTCACCTTCACTTTGGCAAGGAGGGGACTGGCTGGGGAGTGAGAGGGGAGCCCAAGTGCTCAGTCACATCAGTGCAGCTGTAGCACTGGGGGAGGGAGGATGCAGGGGGGCGGAAGAAGCTCATTATGACTGATAAATAGAGGGCTCCTGTTGTCAGCAATGTCATTGTGTTCGCCTTTTTTTTTACAGTCCCCTCTTTCCAGCTGTGTAATTAATTAATGGATTGGAAGTGCTTAGTTTCCGGTGATCTACAGGTTGACCTTGCACCTTCTCCTGCCTGTCTGTGATTGTTGTCAGGAGGTCCAGCTCTCACCAAAGACATCTCCCTCTCTAACCATCTCTGCATTGGCCCCCATGGTAGCAATAGCTGTCCTGTAGTTTCCTCCCCTTGCTTATTTTCATAGCTCTAAGGAAAAGAAAGCAACAACCTTCTTTTTTGCAGGCATTTTTACATTGACTTTGCACTAAGATAAATGTTGGCACAAGGTGCAGGTCCTCATGAGCCAAAGGATAGGATTAAGATCACAGGCATTTTAGTTCCTGGAAGGAGGGATGATCATATCATCAGATTTCAGACTGCTCAAAATAATGCATGCAATCCAAACTAGATTTTCTGTTTCTTCTGCAGCCAGTGATGAGAAAGGTACCTCTACTTTCACACCCACTGCAGGTATCTGTCTCAGAATAGGAAAAGTCTCTTCCAAGAGAGATGTTTTCCTCATTTAGGCTAGGAGGACTATAGAAGTTAAAGTAGATATTTCGTGTTCAAGGTAGCTAAAATTAGGCGAGATGTGTTTCATCCTGATTATCTCTGCCTTGTACTTATGAATGAGATGAGTAGATGCATTTCTTCACCTCTCATTTGTATCTTTAAGCATAAGTGTAAAGTAAAGGTGTAAATGTTACTAGAGTTTACCAGAAAATTACGGTTGTTAATGGGGACTGAACAACTTGTACCAACAGGGGCCTCATGGCTTCAGTCCACAACAGAACTCTTATTTTAAAGTATGTGAATAAAATACTGTGAGGTTTACAATCAACACCATGAATGAAAGTCTGGGTAAATACACTTGGTGACCTCACTGGCAAATCTGCCCGACAATTTCAGAAAACAGACTCAGGCTATTGATCAAGTTGGCTGGAAGGGATCTTTTCACCTCGGGGTCTCTGGACTGCATTTGACTTAGGGCAGTCAAGAGCAAAAGTGGCTGTTATCAAATGATAGGAGCAAGCTGAAGGTCTCAACCTGGTCTCTAGAGAAATAAGTCCAGGGTATGGAGATCTCAATCCATTTAAGTTATACTAGGGATGACTAACTAGGTTCACATCACAAAACCAGTCTTCTCTTGGTTTTAAGGCTGAATATGAAAGAACACAGTTATTTAATCTTCCAGTTTGACATAAGATTGGAAGAAGCTCTGAAAGACCATTAGAGAATTTGCCAGTGCATTGCTTCATTGTTTCAGTTTCTCTGTAAAAGCAATTTTTTTAAACTAAATGTTTCCCAACACTGACAGTCTAAAACTTGCAGCTACCTTAATAAAGTGTAATAACTAATTCAAGACTCTATTCCCCAGCCTCACCTTCTCCAAGAAGAAATACACCACACATAGGAGCAGGACTACCTAAGCAAGTTGCAGCAATGTGCCCATAAGTGCTGGGTCAACCACTTTATTACTCTAGTGTACAGCTCTTATGATTACTCATAGGCTTTGCCATATATTTATTCACCTAAGCAAAACCCCATCTTTCCTAAGAGCTTTACTGACTCAGACCAAAACTCCACCTTGTCCAGCAGCTTCTCCTCCAACACTGACTGTAAGTAAATTTTCAGATAAAGATGGAGGCAAAAACATTTTACTAAGTAGTGTCAGCACCCTTGCGGCAAGTTCAGGCTCAGGCATTTTCTGAGGTGAGCCCTTTGCAGTTAGGAACATTGGGTAGATTACCTTTTCCTTGAATTTGCCATAGTTTTTGGATTTATGCAGGTATTTCATACCTGTATCTCGGAGCAAGTTGATTCATAAGTCTAGGCACTGTATGATCAACTCTCTTTCTGTATTTTTGAGCATACTACATGCTACTTCTGCTACAACCAAATTCCAGATACTAATTTTTAAAGGAAGGTCTTCCATCTCTTCTTTCTTCTCCTCCTTAGAGAGATGGTCTTCCCTTGCCTTGCCTTGCCTTGCCTTGCCTTGCCTTGCCTTGCCTTGCCTTGCCTTGCCTTCCCTTCCCTTCCCTTCCCCTCAATGTATGAACTACAGGAAAACCAGACTCAGAAGAAAACCAAGCCACAGAAAACACAAATCAGCCCGCAGGAGAGAACAATCAGAACTCCAAAGCCACTTCCTGAGAGCAATTTTGTTATAGTGCTGCCTTCTTTGCAGCTACGGGATTTGGGGGAAAAGCATCTGGCAGTGGGTTCTCTTATACACTCTCCATTCTCTCTCTGACTGTTCTCTGCATCTGAGTTAGATGGTGTTTGTATTTCTCCTCTTCAAATGTGCATCAGCATTTCAAATGAAACTTTGGACCACCGCCGTGGCAGCCTTTTAAAAGGATACAGCACGAGATTCCTCTGTCTCCTCTCCTCCGCTGGAGAGCAAAGGCAAACCAGAAGAGGGATATTAATGTGCAAATTAGCGCAACCTGACTGGCTCCAGATTGCTACTTAGAATTTGCATATTAATAAATGTTTTTGTGACAGCATTTAGCAGATCAAGAAGGGCAGAGATTAAAAAAAGTCAACAAGATTTTTAAGCTTTTCCTTTATATTCTCTTCTCCTCACACTTGCAGCCTCCTGTATATATCTATATCTCCTTATACCATATCCATATGTGCTTAGGTTGCATATCTATAGGTCAATGCATGTAAATCTGCCCAACTCTTGACAGATGTGAGATTTGCAGAACTGCCCTGCGTGGAGTTGGAGAAACAGTTCTGTGCTGGAAGGAGAGCAGGCAGCTTTGCCTGTGTGTGTATTCGAATGAGTGTGTTTTATACACACGCACACAGAGTTAGAAAGATAGATGTAGGAACTGGACACTCTCCCTCCCCCACCCCCCTTTCAAATCTTTTTCCAACAGGCGCTTTTATCCCATTCAGCTGAATAAATTGGGGCTCTTGAAACTGTGATCTTGACAGATGTGAGCTTTTTTTCTGAGCTGCATTGGAAAAAGATAGATAGTGAAAACCTCCAGGGCATTTGGGCTTAGTGGAGCCAGTGAAAAGGGTTATTTCCAAGCGTGCTGAATAATGCATCCCTCTGAATTCCTTAGTTCTCTCTTTCTGTCCTCCTTTCTGTCTTTCGCTCTCTCTTCCTTTAAATGCTTTGTGGATGAAATGTTGAATGCCCTCCCAGAGTTCTTCCACCACCACAGGAAAGTTGCGATCAAAATCTTACCGCGCAATGGGCCTTCAAAGTGTCTCCCGCAAGTAGTCTGGGGGTCAGAAAAAGAGGGGAAGAAAATGAACAGGTAAATAAACAGAGCAAGTTACACATACATAACTGGTGCATTAAAGATATATTTCCCCATTTCAGCTAATTAGTTGTCACATCAGTCTTAAGCAGAGAAACTGGCTGATAGCCAGACTTTTTTTTTCAGAAATCTCTGTGTCAAGAACATATGTTCAAAGAGACTCTCACCCCTATTAGATTTGTGTTCCTGGCTTATTTTTGTTTGTCTGTGACATGTTTATCAAAACAAGAAACAACTTGAAATTATCTCATTGTCGACTCTTTCCTTTGTTCTCCTCAACTTTCTTTATCCTTTCCCAGTTGGATCTTGAATTTTGTGCTAGTTGGTCAGGGCAGGATTACAGTTTGGAGTGAGGAGAAACCAAACTTCAGACTAAGCTGCATCAAAATGTAGGATTTCTGTATGAAACAAAGGGAAAAAAAGTAATTTCCTTCAGAACAGATGTGAAACACTTTGTTCTTGCCTTGCTTCATACAAGGCAGAGGCTGGAAAGTTATGTAATTATTTTTTGGGTTTTTTTTCTTAATTGCCCCCATTTCGGAGCTTTTTTCGCCCATTTTTTTAAACAAAGGCATTTTGAGAAGAAAAGCCCAATTTCCAAACAGAAAGGTTTTGTTTTTTCCTTTGGCATTTCCACCATGAAGCGCTTTGTCTCTGACTGCATTGAAATGCAGTGTTTTGACATTTTGCTATGTGGATGTCGGGCTAAGTGTCTTGCCTGAAACCACAGAGGGAATTAAGACCGCATCTCTTGAGCCTTTGGTTAGCCCTTAACCACTGGACCATCTTTCCTCCTAGCAACCCTTAGGAATTTTTGAGCAGAAGTGAGCCCATGGACAACAACACGGAGAGAGACACGTCCCTTTATCAGAGGCTCATGAGCAGAGATGACCCAAAGCAATTTGTGGAGAGGAGAGGGGCAGGCACGTACCCCCCATGCTGGAGTTGGCATCATCTGTCTTTTTGCTATGCCTCCACTATAAAAACAAAGATTTAAGAGAAGCATAACAGTGGCACACACACCCTTGGGCCTGACATCAGTGAGTTTGCTGGCAAGAGCAAAGCTGCCGTGTTTCTGCAATGTTTTTGTCAGGATTATCTGACTCCCAGTCAAGGTGCAAACAAACCTGAGGTCTTCTGTCAATAGTGGCGTGTGAGCTGAGAATCTCAATGTCTTCTGAAAGAAAGTTTGGGAGTTCTTCCAGAAAAAAAAAAAAAAAGAAAGAAAACATGTGTGGGGAAGGAAGTTAGATTTCTACATCAACATTTAGAAAGTCACAAGGAGAGGCATAGTGAAGTGAAGACAATGTGAGAGTATCTCTTGATGTGTCTCTTCTAGTATTTTATTTAGCTTGGTTTTTATTATCTCAAGTAGCCTCCACTGATTCTCTCAGGAGCCTAGTGCATCATCTCATTTCTATGAGTCTTCCTGCATTTTACCCTCTCATGGTGTCACACCATCACACTCTGCAGTACACCATCATTGCTGGAAATCACTTCAGAACATCCTGGTTCTGGTTCTGGTTCTGATTCTGGTTCTGGTTCTGGTTCTCGTTCTGGTTCTGGTTCTGAATGGCATTTTTGTGGTTGTGCTCAATCATCCCAATGCTGCTCTCTTCCAGCCCAACATCCCTCTACACCTATCTGAAAACCAGCTACATGTACCCAGCTCCTGATACATGAGAAAATTGGACACCACACATCCATACTCAGCCCATGACACAGCTGTGGGTTCAGATGACAGCCAATGACAGCCCTGATTTCCTTGATCCTAAATCCATTTATTTCACCCAAACAGAATTCACATGTAAACCTTACCACATTATCCCTTTCTTATTCCCTGTTTCTTGCTTCATCTCAGTATCTACCTCCCTTTCTAGTTTTCCCTCTTTCCACAGTATCATGAAGCATTTTGTTCCAGCTGCCCTTCATCAGGCCATCATCTACAGCAGCCCATAAGAAACACTTAGCACAAAATCTCCAGAGCAAAGTCTTTACTCTTCATGCAGGCTTTTGCCTTGGTTGGGGAAGGTAGAAAAGAGAGGGCACAAAACATGTCTGACAGACATCAGTTATGTTGCTTTATTTATGGCTGGAAGGCAGTTAAGGGTTGATGATGTAAACAACATCCTTGTGCAGCAGAAGGAATGGGGTCCAGTTTTCCATGTTACTAAATCTCCCTCCCTTCTCTCATCACATCCTTTTTGTGGATTCCCCTATGTCTACTGTAAAGAGGTGAACATACATTCAGTTTTCTCTCAAAAGAGGTTTACAAAGCTTTCCTTGACTCAGCTGTCTAGTCTCATAAACATCCATGGAAAGTAATGTCTTTTTTTTTTTGTCTTGAAGAATTTTCTTTCTCTCACTCTGTCAAATTTGGTTAAAATTGCTCACCTGCTATAAGAAATATTGGCAGAGAAAGAATGGGACAAGGAGATAGGTAATAAACATAGCACAGTTCTGTAAACCCTGTTTCCTTAGGAAAACTGGGCAAAACAGGATGTTTGGGATTCAGCCTGGTCCTGTGGTGGGCTTGATCACTGCCTTTACTGATTCCTTGTATGGAGGGCAGGTGTCAGAGCTTTCCCTTGGAAGTGATCGTTGTAACTGGGTGTGTTGGACAGGTTCATTCTGTCTGGATGCGCTGAAGGCAACAGCACACGGTATTGGTAGCCTTTCTCTTCAGGTCCTTTTATAAAGTCATAACATTTCAGATGCCCTGAAATGTATGCCTCTATGTCCTGAACATACAGTATTTCAGTATGTCCTGAAAAGCTGCATAAGCTTTCTCTTCCCACTTTTCCAGCTTCACTTCCCCCTCTTTCTGTGTTCTTCCATCCTCAGTCAGCCTTGCCTTTCTTGCCTCTCTCTGGTGTTCGTCAATAAATATTCAATTAATGCTTTCCTATGATATAGATCTATGGGTGCCAGATAAGAACATCTTCACAGGATGAATGGTGCTGCTAAGTCTGGCGGCTAATTCTATGCAGATGCAGAAAGTCTGCTGGAAGTGACTTTACAAAATGGAGTGCTCAAGCATCCCTGTTTTATTTTTTAATGCAGATGAGAATTTAAAAGCCTGTGTTTTCTACAATTAATTTTATGTACTATTCTTTTCAATTATTTATGTTCCCTGAATGATAAATGGGCTGGTGGAGAGGAAAAAGGAGACTCAAGGTAGTGGGAATCTGTTGAAAGAATCCTTTTTCCTCATTAGTTATTTATTTATTTTAGACTGGAATAGCAGCCCAGATGATAATTAAGAGAATGTGGGCTCTAGATCAACAGGTGATAGGAGATCAGTTTATCACCTAGGAAGGCTCAGAGGAAAAAGACCGGAACAGAGGATGGAGGTTTAGTCATAATTTTGCAACAAATTTATTTAATGCACTTTGCTAAATCCCTTAACTTCCCCACTTGCAAATAGGAGGAGATAGTTGTTTTTTGCAAAATAGAAATGGATAACACAAGTAAGTAAAAGTTCTGCAGCTGATGAAGAAGCAAAACTTTCGTGGATTCAGAGTGACCTTTCTTGCATGTATCAGTGCTGATCCTGAGCCCAGGTGAAAGCTGCCTTCATTAGAGTCATGTTCATCCAAAACCAGAAAAGTAGCCAAGGGGTAACTTTTGGCATTGGAAGCAGGAGAGAAGTGTTACAGAATGCATCCACAACTTCTCTGGGCAACCTGTACCAGTGCCTCACCACCCCCACAACAGAGAATTTTTTTCCTAATATCTAATTTAAATCTACCCTCCGTAAGTTTAAAGCCATTGCTCTTCATGCTATCTCTACAAATCCTTGTGAAAAGTCTCTCTCCAGCCTTCTTGTAGACCCTTTAGGTACTGGAAGATGCTATGAGGTCTCTCTGGAGTCTTCTCTTCTCCAGGCTGAGCAACTTGAGCTCTCTCAGCCTGTCTTCACAGGAGAGGTGCTCCAGCCCTCTGGTCAACTCAGTGACTCTCCTCTGGACTCACTCCCAACAGATCAACATCTTTCTCCGGTTGGGGCCCCCAGAGTTGGGCAAAATACTCCTTTTATTTTATCTTATGTTTTATGCCTTCGTGCAAGTTCTTGGCATAGCACTTACTCAGAAATATAAATGCGCTGGGCAGAATAACCTTCCTCAATAAAGCAAATGCCTGCTCGAATCAGTGGGAGCTTGAAACCTCTGGAGAGAGAGCCTGACCCTCTCTGGTTTCCAGTCCATTTCCGAGGGTTTTGGAGAAGCAACAGGATGGCATTTGGGGCCTTCGAGAAATTGATTCTAAAGATGTAAGGGGATTATTTTAGAGCAAAAGGGAGGAGACCCCATTAAAATAGCACTAAAATGGAAAGGAAGCTGAACAAATGGAGATGTGTTAGGCTGAGCGCTGTTTGAAGTGAGACATTTTCCTTGAGATATTGATTGGGTTTTTATGCCATTCTTAACCTAAATCAGATCCTTAAAAACAAACAAAAGCAGTCCCTAGTTAAAAAAAAAACAAAAAAACAAAACAAAACAAAAACCCATAAAAACAAACCAATGAACAACAACAAAAAAATTTAAAATATATAAAAGGTTATTTTAGGACTGAGAAGAACAGCCAGGATTTTCCTTCCGCACATTCTGCTTCCCTAAAATAGTAGTGCTTGCTTGTAAGAGAGACATCTTGGCAGTAATGTATATTATTTTCTTTCAAGTTCATTTATAAGGTTGAAATCAGAAGGTTTGTGAGTTTTGGATGGATTTTTTTTTCTCTTTTCTAAATTTATTTCAGCATAAAAGAGTTAGTTGGAAGGAAAACAATGGAGGTAAAAATTACACTCTGGAAAAAACTAGGGATGGAGCCACTTGAAAAATTGCCAACTTGCAGAGACAAATTCATACTAATTTTAGAAATTTCAAACACTTTCACAAATGTGTTTTTATTCGCAGTCATCCCATTGTGCTTTCATGGTTCTTTAAGAAAGCAGGGCAAGGTGGGGGTGGGAGGATGGTAGATCAAAGTAGAGACCTTCTCCCAATTTGAGAACAATAAGGTAAGCAATTTGGTCAATTTTATAGAGATTAGAGTCTAAGAAAGTCACTATTAGAAAAATCAGCTATCAGTTGAGAACTATAATGTAAATACAAGCTGCCTAGTCCTTTACAGGGTGTCCACAGGGACATCTGGAGTAGTCTCTTCCACCATGACCTTCAGAGATGACAGAAATTACGGCCTTTGATATACTAGAACAGTTCTTTCAGGAAAAAAAGACAGGAAGGAGTAGCAAAAAAAAAAAAAAAAAAAANAAAAAAAAAAAAAAAAAAAAAAAAAAGAGATCCATCAGACTTATAGCATAAATGTTTGTCTTTGTCATAGAGGCTGTTAGATTAGTTCAGCTTCCATAATCTGTTTAATTATTGTCTTTAATGGGACAGCCATTAAGCGAACTAGTTACTTTCTGTAAACATAATGAGAAGTATCTGCATTTTTTGCACCAGCCTGCCACCTTCTGAACCAAAATTGTGTACTCATCTCAGTGACATTCCACTCTTTCCAGAAGAGAGGTTACTATGTGATGGAGAATGGGAACGATTTCACTACTCTGTCCGTTCCACTACTGAGCTCCATCAGCAGCGGAAGACGGATAGAAACTGGTGTCCTTGCCCTACTTTTCCCTGTTTTGAGTCTATTGCACCATTGTCAGAGCACTTTGTGAGCTCTGTGTTGAGGAACACCCAGAAGGCAGGGATCAAGCTGAAGCTGTAGGTTCATTTTTCTAGTGGCAAACAAGATGTGTTAATGAAGCACTATTTCCCTGCTTGTCTCTGTGGCTGGAGAGGGCCCTATTCCACTGATATTCTCAAAAATATCATGTGGTTGGGAGATTCTATTATTTTCTAGTGAAATAATAATTAGGCAGGGTGAACAATTGCCAGAAGAAAGCTGGAAAATGTAACCAATATCTGAAGTTATAGCCAAATCCATAAAGCACCTTTGAAGCACCTTTTCAGTTTTTTGTTTTTTTGGTTTTTTTTCTCAGAATTGCCTTTTAAACAAATATTTTAAACTTTAAGGAAGGGGAGACTCTAGATCTCAGCAGAACCCAGACCTGACCTACATCTCAAAACACCACTAAATTTACTTATGACTTATTGCAGTTGGTTTTTCACTTCTTTCCAAGTGTTCTTTCTTGTTGTCTCTGCTCTTTTCTTTTTCAGCAGATTTTTTCCCATTTATTGTGCTCCTAGAATGAGAAGGGATCTGAAAATGTTCAACTCCTAGGAAAGGTTTTGACCCAGTGGTTGCTAGGTGATTAGATGTTTTGATGATGGGAAGTCATATAAACGGATAGCAAAGCAGTATCCAAAATACAGCACAAGCAAGTGTGAAAATATGTGGGTGATGAGCCTCTAATTTTACACTCTTCATCTTTCCACATGAGGCTGAGAGTTTACAGCTTGCATGGATACTATCTAGATGCCTGTTGTATGAGGATGAGAGGTGCTGAAAAAAGGTAAGACTGTCTTCAAAAATAAATCCATAAGCTCCCTTCAGCTACCAGTTACAGCATGAAACCAACCGTTAGAGTTCCCAATGAAGGTGGAGAAAATTGGAGAAAAAAACTGCTCAAAATAATGCCCCATCCCCCAAAGTGGCTTCAAACATGCTGGTAGAATACAAGTTTCCAGAAATAATTTTTTTTTTTTTTTTTTTTTCCCTTTCCCCCTACCCCCCCACATGTGATTTGTTCAGCCTAATTCACCATTTAGGAAGCAGGAAGCCATGAGGCAGAGGGAACGCTACAATGCCAGCCTGCTATTTCTTGCTGAGTAGCAACAGGCTGTGGAGTGGACATACAGCTTTTTCTGCATGTGGCAAAAGGTTTCTTTCAGCCCCTAATTTGCAGTGTCAGAGTAACCCATTATCAAGACGATTAAATTTAAAGAGACTGCAGTAAATGCTAGCATACAGAAGACATCAAGCATCATTAAAATGTAATTGGAAGCAAAGCTTAATGAGGTAAAAGGAAAAAAAAATACCCAGAATCCTATAGGGTTTTCTGCCCCCCCTCCTCCTTTACTTGCTTTGCCTGAGCCAGCAACTACTGTATTGAAAATTATAACATGCAAGCTGCATTATTATTTGCTGTTCTTGCAGCAGCTAAAAAGACAAGATGTTTTAGTGTAGCTTTGCAATGAGTTTATAAAGTTATATTCGCTGTAATTTTAGACTAAAGGCGGGAATGCTTTTTCTTTCTCAAAGTCTAAAGTTTCTGGTAGGAGCAAAGCTAATCTGGTTTTGCTCATCTAGAGCAGACAATAATGGCCAAATGGAAACATGTGTCTACAGTTTTGCACTGATCTGCAGACAGCAGTGGGTTTTGAGGCAGCATGATTCTGTCTTTGCTGAGGACAACAAGGACGAGGAGACAGGAGAGCAGAGAAATAGAAAAGGATAGGGAGGGGAGCAGCAGCCATTGTACCTGGCAAGGCAAAATGAAACTGCAGTGCCTCTGGTAGGGATGTGGATAGTAAATGTAATGTTTGTATAGGAGGTAATAGCTCAATAAGGCAGTGGGCTGGTTTCCCAGGTCCTTAAAGGCTACCTGCTACAAAGCATCTGCAGTTCAGCTGGTACCATTGTGATATGTGCTGGTAGGGCTCTCTAGAGAGGGAGTAGTTCCATTCATCTCTGTCGTGCAGCAAGGCTGAGGCCAAGCCTGGTCTTTGTAAAGGCTGAGTTGGTGTGAGTCCAGCTTCTTTTTGCCTTTTTCTTTTTTTTTGTTGTTAATTTTTTGTTGTTGTTGTTGTTTTTCTTTTCTCCCCAAGACATCAAGTCAACACATTGTGTATTTTTCTTCTAGAGGAGGAAACAGACTGGCTCAGTTGGCTGCATATCATTGTCTGGGCTTCAGTTAGTGGTTGTTCTCCTTGTACACAGCTGCATATTTCCTGGAAGCATCACCATTTCAACTCAAGGCCCACACAGAAGCAGGTTAACAATACAAATATTTTTCCCAAACCATCTGATCCAGCTAGGGTGCCAAGACCTGGCCCTCAAACTAGCCAGATGTGTTAGTCTCTGTCGGATCCATGATCATTTTATCATTTTTCTTTTGATGTTGTCCATTAAATCAAAAGTCTGTGGTCTCCAATGGTGACTCTAGAAGTTAATTTTGTACCTTCTTTGTTAGAGAATGGAAAACTTGACCTCTGGAGAAAGCTGCTTGAGCTACAAATAGAGTCTCAAGCCTGCAGTGTGTGTTGCAGCTCAGTCCTACCCAACACCACTCATCATCCCTGGTTTCATTTACAAAAATTCATACCCAGTTTTGCTCATTAGTTTTTAAAATAGACTTCCAAAAGGAGCAAAGTGACCTCAGAGCTTGGGAGTGATTTCCAAGCAATGTCTGCACCAGAGGAGGCTCTGGGATACAAATGCCTGGCTCATTTGGGGCCAGGAGATATGTCCACACAGCAGCAAACCCAGCCGCCCTCTCCCCTTATCCAGAACTGCTATTTACACCAGACTCCACTGTCGTCTTCCAGACAATCAAAAGAACTGGGCCTTGAAAGTTTCTAGTACCCAAGCCATCTCTGAAAACGATGCCCTTCAACTTTTGTCTTTGCTTTTATTGCTGTTCCTCTTCTCTGTCATGTCTCTTTTAATTTGAGTCCTCCAGGGAAAAGACCATGTTCCTTATTAGGAGCTCATACAATGTATAAAACAGCAGGGCTCTATCTCTCGCTCTCTAGGATCAAGCAAACAACCTGAAGAAAGGAATTTTGTCAAAACATGTCAACAGAAGCTTGACTGAGTAGCACATCTCCCTGCAGTAAAGGTGGTGCACCTGATACAAAAGATTACAAATGAATCACTGCTTGTTTTTGTTGAATAAGATCCTCTTGCTTTCTTGCACTGTCACATTTATTTTTAATTGCAGATACAATGTCAACTTAATTCAATATGGGAAATGATTAGTGGAGTATAACCTGCAACAACCGGACAGGCAGAGCACTCTTAAGGATCTTAGCTGGGCTGCAATTAAATAGAGGTCGAGTATTTGAATAAGCTTCAGATTAAATTTTCCCTTCATTTTCTGAGTTGCTCTTATTGGCCAACTATTTTACCCTGCCTAAAAATGTAAATCTTCAAGTCTCCAGCTGCTCAAACAAGACCTTTCACTGACACTGTGTTGTCTTTAGATTGAAAAAAATGCATAGTTGCAGGAAGCTGGTCATTGAATTTTTCATTTTCCAAGCTTTACTAGAAGAATATTGTCCTTATCATACAGAAGTAGAGGGGAAGAAAATAAGAATATATATTGCTACATGGTTTTGGTTTAATAGTGAATATAGCTTTTATTTTTTTTTTTTGTGTCACAAAACCCTCTGAGTAAGATCTCCAAATGTTCTTTTCTTCAGTGAACATATGTGAAGTGCCATTGCCCTTTTTAGCCCCAAACGTATGCCTATGAGAGACTGAGTCAAGTTTTCTGCTATCTGACCTTTCTGTGACAGTATCTTCTAAATAATTGCAGGGGGGTAGGGGAAAGTTAGAGCAATCATCCATTTCATAGTATGCCAAAGAACAGAAAAGGAAACAGCTTGAGTTTTTCCTGTATTTTGGCCACACCCTTCAGCAAGGCTGAGATTGTGAGGCCAACAATTATACAGCTTGAGGTTTGGATTATTTGGATTTGGACAACATTAAAAAGTAAAAAGAGGATGAGTTGACATATTCACTGCCTGCAAAGGGCTCTCTGTTTTCAACAGAATTTTAAGAAGATATTTTGTGTCTTCAAGTTGAATGTGCTTTTGCTGCATATAATTAGAGAGTCTCTCCTTTTTAATACAGATTAGATCCAAAGGATCTCTACAAATAATACAGGAAAGCTCTGTGTCTCAATGTGCTGATTATTTTTACACGTCATGCTTAGCTTTGTAGGGCAATCCTCACTCTACTACGCTTCTTGCTAAAAATAGGAATAGTATGTACTAGAAAACTGTAGCTAATTTTTTGCATCAAAAATGTGTTTGACTTTTTAAAGGGAGAAGTTGAGGGATGGAGCTGAAGGTCTGTTGCCTTTTCCGGAGCAGCTGACACATTTTAGGAGATGTCAGCTTCTTATTTCATGTCAATTTTCAAAA
Source organism: Oreocharis arfaki (assembly GCA_013398015.1). NCBI lineage: Eukaryota > Metazoa > Chordata > Aves > Passeriformes > Paramythiidae > Oreocharis > Oreocharis arfaki. The sequence continues at coordinate 434,323 of VZRR01001440.1, read as the reverse complement.
CTTTCGTTAGAAACAGGAATGGAGGGGAAAAGAGAACATAATTTTTGATCTACCTGTGTGGCAGAGAAATAAGCACTAAATTTAACGACATCGGCATAAATTAAAATAGGATTCCATGTGGTACTATGACACATAGATACCTCAAACACGAGTGCTGTCAGTTTTGGACAGAGTCTGCAAAACTATTTGGTCTCATATTGTAACATTTTACAATTTTATAGGGTAAAACTCCAGATTTCAATTTCAATCCCTATGTACCCTGGGAACACTTGGAGGGTGAAATCATTTTACTCCTGGAATTCAGAACCAGAGGTTTTGCTGCAGTTCGAAAGCACTTTGTGATATCTTGGGATTTTCATTTTACCAGCCTAGTTCTTAATAGAGATTAACCACTGTACACTTATGATTTTGCAATGGCAACACTGAGCTTTATACCACCCAGTTATAGATAAAGTCTCAGCCCTTAACAGTGCCCTATCAAAACTGGAGTTGTATAGTAGCACCTGGGGCTCTGGGTAGACCGTCTAGAAACATTTAGAAGAAAGATCAGAGGTGATGGAGGCAAAAGAGGAAAATAGTCAGAAATCACTCTTGTCTTCCCTTCCCCCTACCCCAAAAAAAAAAAAAAAAGATAAGAAAAAAAAGATAAAAACCTCTGTATACACATTATCATAGAAATAGATTGCCCTGCAGCTGCTCCACTCCAAATATATTAACAGCTCTGGGATTCAAGAAACCATTGTACAAGCATAAGCTTAAAGCCATCAGAGTGACCGCAATGGACTTTTTCATTAACAACAGGATCACAGAGGAAGGATTTACTCAGGCGGAACAATTAAAAAGCATGGGGCTGCAATAAAAGGGAATGAGACTTCAACTCTTTCTCTGCCTCTGTCTTTAGGACTCTTTCTCCCTTCCTGTCTCTCTCTTTTTTCCTCCTTCCCTCTTTCATGTTGTTGTTCTAATCCAGGGCTCCCAATGGCCCGGCATTACATCTTCCCTTGAATTAGCATTCCCATTCCCCCGGGAGGGCTGCCGTGGTGATGACTAAGGGAAGGGGTGATAAATGTTAACAGAAACACTTTTGCAGAGTGCTGATTTTTCTGTTTGTAAAGCATGCACCTGCACAAAAGATGCCGAGTGAGAGAAAATAACTCCATCTCAATGGGAGATGAGCGCACCCGGAGACACACACTTACTTAACATACATTACAGGGATGCCCTGTAGTAATATCACACTGGGACTTGTATGGCAGAGCAGGAAAGGGGAGAGAGGAGGAGAGGTGCAGGATAAAGAGGATGTTTGCTTTGGGGTTAAGGCTGTAGATCAGGTTTTGTATCACTGGCACACCGCCCCATCATCCCTTCTTTTCATGACCTTGTGCATCCCTCTTGTTTGGTGTCTCAGCCTGTCAGCATCAGTGTGGTTCAGGAAGTGGGGGTGGACAGCTGGGGCTAAGGGATTTGAGTCCCTGAATATCAGCCACACTCTAATGATGCACCATTTCAGGGCAGTTCTGTTCGTTTCTGAATCCCCACATTTTTACACATGGATTTTAAGGAGAAGTGGGGAGCCCATAGGTGATAAATTAGAAGCTGGGGTGGTTCCAGTGCTTGTAGGGTGTATATATGGAGATTAAGATGACCAAACTAGAGCCTTGTCCCACTCAAAACTCCCCTCCACTCCTGTCCCACACCACAAGCCATAACACAGAGATGTATCGGTACACCTCCCATCATATCACCTGAGTGAGGAAGGAAAGGAGAGTGGGATAGTGGCCTTACACTGGGGTGTGCTCCTCTCTAAGAAGCTAGAACTGCAGAAGCTGTAACTTCCTAAATAAATATAGTAGATTCTGCTTTGGTATTGGAATAAAAATGATAAATATGAGCAACACATCCACATCTGATGAATTGCAGGGCTAAATGTTCTCATGCATATGTCTGAACCACTTCCTGAGTCACCCATTCTTGGCAACATCTACTTTTGGGTTCTCTATTATTCATGGCCATACTGTATTTGCAGCACTTTTAGCTGAATGGACAAAGTAAGGCCGTGGACATTTTCTGGGAGAAAGGTCAGCGCACTCCCCGTACTGTAGATTCAGAAAAGACTGAAAAGCTTGTCCAGGCCAGTGGTGGGTGCACAGAAACTTGGGAGAGTTATGGTTTGCTTGTGGTCGTTACTATTATAAGGATTCAGTCTAAAGATATTACATTACAAAGACCTACTGGGCTGCCACAAACTTTGGATTTGTTTGGAAGACTGTGTCCAATTTTTTTATGATAGTGATGAACTTTGGTCTTTTTCTGGAGTTACAATTGTAAACTATTATGTTATAGAATAGGGAGAAATATCAATTATTTTTTCTCCTGTGTATGAGTCACTTATATTAAGAAAAAAACTATGGAAGTGGTTTTATCAATTAAGAGATTGCAAAAATAAGAAAGGTAAAATCTCTCCTTCAGTGGAACGTCTTCTGGGTTTACTTTTTCACTGCTCTCAGACAGGGTTGGAGATGATGTGTACAACCTGTTTATGGTGTCTTTTTATGAGGCAGAGACTCAGCTTCTCAATATTGCTGTGCATGTCTAGGAAGGAAGGAAGGAATGTTTTTAATCTGTTTCCATCTCACACCATCAGGCTTCTTCTTCACCGGTGATGGACATAGGGTAATAAGGAGAGGACAGGACAACAAAGGCCCAATCTCCTGCTATCTAGCAAGGCAGGCTCATCACTCAGTTGGGTTGAACAGTCCAAAGTTACAGTGGGTGCTCTGATGCTTCTTTCTGCGAAAAGTCGAGATGAAAGAGCAAATTCAGAACAAGAACTTGTTCATTGACCGGTTCCAGACGGCAAATTTGCTTTAGGATCCTTAATGGCTATGCATAGCACATTCTTCAGAGGTTCTTGGAGAAAGTTGCATGGGCAGGTGTGTGAAAGAACTTGGGTATTCTTGAGTCTGCTAAGTCCTTGGGCTTTCTAGGAGTCCTAAGAACAGAAGCCAGGGTTCCAGTCTCTGGGCTTCAAGCTGAAAGTCATGCTGTTATGAAATGTTAAAGACATCTAAACACCCTGCTCGGAAGGAGCTGCAATCTTTGACAAATAGCAAGCACTTTGAGCCAGAAAAGCCACTGACTTCATCCAGAGAGGGGAGGGGAAGAGAGGCAAAGGCGATGTTTAATTAGGAAGCTAATTTCATGACATCATGCCTCCTGGCCTTTATTCCATTAATGAAGCTGAAAGTAGGCCACAAACTGCAGGGATTTATTCTTCCCTATTGGGACCATGTTATATCTGTCTGTCTGCTTACATGGAAAATGCAACATCATTCCCAGTTGTTAACTTATTCCATAAACATTCACCATTCACTCTTCTCTTCCTGTACTCTCATTTGTACTGCATGCCTAATGCCCTGTATAAATTGCCTCTCTCTGTATACTAATGTAGGCATCTTTTTATTTTTTCTTATTATATTTTCTTAGAGCAATGGGCATAGGAAGAGTGGAAACAGCCACCTCTGAGGATTTACCTGTGGGCTAAGCTCAGAGTATAAGGGCTGTCTCCCAAGATACCGAGAGGTGCTGAAATAGAAATTGTGAGATGGGAGAGCAAAGAATTAATGTTGCTTTTACCTGTACCGTGGGATGAATACTGAGGATCTGATAACTCAGCCGTTATGTGCGGGAGGGAAGGGGGGAAGAGGACACTGAAAATTAGCTGGAAGCATGCTTGGGATAGTGCAGATTAAAACGCCTCCAGACCTGGCCCGTGCCCTGAACTCCAGGCTCCTGGTGTTTTATGATAACGAATCTGTAGCGGTGCCTGTCTCCCTGTCTCCCCAGCGTCTGCTGCTCCCCACAGACAAGGCAGTGGAGCAGAAGGCACGTCTGCTCCATGCTGCTACAGCTCACAGCCCGGGGTCCTAACGCAACATGCAACAGATGCCAGGTCTGGTTCCTGCTGGAACCATCCTCTGTCAAGACATTGGGAAAGGAAGCGTCTTCAGCCCTTCTGCCGTCACTGGCGAGGCACTTAGCTGGGTTAGAGGGGAGTGGTGTCTGAAGTCAGCCCCATATCAATGACCACAGCTCCTAAGACAGGACAGCGAAGGACATGTTTTGATAATATCAGTAAATAGCTCCAATGGCGAGCTGCCACAAGGAGGGGCAATGTCATCCCCTGCCCTTATCTGCATGTCTGTGCTCTCTCTGCTGCACCAGCATAGCACTCATCAGGCTTGGGGGTTTTATCACAGAATCAGAGAATATGAGGAGTTGGAATGGACCCACAGGGGTCATTGAGTCCAGCTCCTGAAGAGTTCCTGAGGTGAAACAGCCCATGCAGCTGACCAGGTCCAGTGTGGGACCTGGGTGGCATCAGACAAGCACCAGTGCCACCCTGAGAAAAGGGTAGGAAAAAACGTTTGACTGCTGCTGCCAAGAAATGCTGTCCCCTGGATCTGCAGTGACACTGAAGTCTTGTATCCCTTTCCCAGACTCCACAGAAATCAAGGTGAAGGCTGGGAAAGTAAGTAAAGGCTATCATGAGAATACAGCATCTCAGCACTGAAAATTGTGGGTTACACCTGAAAAAACGCAGTCTCTTAGCTCAGGCATGTACCCATCCTCTGTGTCAGAAGAGTATCAGCACACATTACACCAAGCCACTCCAAAGGCCTGCTCAGCAATCAGCTGGTTATATTCATAGATGTTAAAGCCCCGAGGACTACTGCGATAATCTGCTTTGACCTACATAACATGGGCTGGAGAAATTCACCCAGTATTTCCTGGAGTGAAAGGAATTGTTCTGCCCAGAGTGATTTCATTCAAAGTAGGACTGAGTTGATTGTCTGTGTGTTTGTGTGTGCTTGTGTTTAGCTATGCATTATGTTGTGTCTCCTTTTAATTCTTTCTCCATCTCCCATTAGTGGCTTTTTCCCTTCTTCTGAATGCTTAAGCCCTTGAGGATTTAACAGTATTCAGAGGATTCAAAATTCGGAGTTGTGAGCATGACAACTGGAAATATCACCACGAAAATGTGTTTAGTTCACCCAGGAAGACAGGGCCATAACAGCGCGTGTCATTCTCTGACCAACCGCAGTGAAAAGCTGTGATTCAAATTTCAGATCTGCACCCACGATAACGGTTGAATAAACATCACTTTTGTTTGGTGCTTGGCTGCTTAGGGACACCAGCAAACACTGATGAAGTCAGCACTGATGCTCTGTGTCATGGATTCCCTGTGTACAGGGAAAAGGGACAGTCTCAGATAGCACAGTCAGAGCAGTCACGTCTTGTCAAAAGTTTCCTTTATGGCTGGCATCTAAGTACCCAAAGCAGAGCAATTTTCTCTATCTGTCCTGCTCTGATTATGGGATCAGCTGTCCCACGCCTCCATGCAGGATACAATCCAGTGGCCCAGGTTTGGGAAAGCTCTGTGTTTTCTAAGCTGGCAAGCACCAGAGGATGTATTTGGGCTGTGATGAAAAATGTTTCAGTTTGTCCAGGCTCCGACTGCAGAGATTGTGTGAGTGATGTCTGGTGATTGTACTTTCTGGTTATGTGGACAAGACTCCCTCCTTTGCAAGGATTATGTTGCCTTGAGAGATTGTGAGTTGGGTGCAGCCATCACTTACTGAGGGAGAGGCAGAAGGATTGGTTTCTCCATTCCAAGGTATCCCTGTGCATTGTCTATTTTTTTCAGGAAAGTCCTCTTAAGGCTGTAGCATAGAGATCTATTCTTCTTCCTTTCATAAAATCTAAGCTACCTTTTTGCTTATGCTCACAAACTGTCCTTCATGTAGGTACTGCCCTGCTGCTTCTTGGACCAAGTAAATTCACAGCACAGTGCTGTTGCTTCTCCCTTTTCCTTGTACTTTCTTCTATCAGATGGTGGTATCTGATGTAGCCCACTTAGAAGCAAAGCAAGCCCCAGAGCAGAAAAGATGACATTGTGCTGTGTAGGGGTTCTAGTGATGGCTCTTGAGCTGAGTAATCCTTTTTACCTGGTCCCTACCTCATATTAACACTGACATGTAGGTCTTTCCTCTCCACATGGCCCCAGGGCCCCCTGTCCACAAGCAGGTGAAGAATTCATCTGGTATCTCAAATGCATCTCTCTCCAGTCTCCTTACAGCCCTTCATCCCCCAGCACATCCTCAGCACTGACTGTCTTTGCCTTCCTGTCCCCACCTCCAAGCTCTGAGCAGCCGCCTCCTGCCGTGCTCCTGCCTCTGGGTGAGAGCAGTGAGCGCTGGGAGTCAGCCCGGTCCCTCCTGCTCAGCAATGCAGAGTGTTACGACGGGGTCAACCAGCCTGACCCTTACGTGTTGTTTTATAAATACATCCTCCAGTCACCAGGTCAGCCGCATAAAGACTTCTCTCTGAAATATGGGAACCTGACAAGTGCTTAGCAGACGGCCCGACATCCTGAATCCGGTCTCCGTGAGATTCTCCTCTCAGCAGCGCCGGCACATGCTGTTCTGATGGTGCGGTGCCAAGTGACTTCTGGGTCAGTGCTGATCTTTGGAAATAAGTCTCAGTGGGGGATTGATGACAGAGTTCTTCTGACCTGAGGGAAATCGGTAGGAGGAAGGCACCAGACGTGGAGTTGGTCTGCAGGGGGGGGTGAGGGGGGGAAGGGGCGGGCAGAGGGGAAGAGGGGATGGAAGGCTGGCGACTTGAATGTTAAATCCTCTTGAGCCAGGGAGCATGGTGAGGCAGCCGAGCCTTTAGCTCCCTTCCTCACGGGCTGTTTTCCAGGGAAGGAAAACAGCTTTAATCTGTTAGAAGAATCCCAATTTGTGTTTGAAAGCATATGTTTGCGCTGGGAATCCAGCAAACGGCACTGCAGTGCTTAACTAGTAGGTCAATGCTGTGGACTGGGAATTCAGCTCTGCCTTCAGTGTGGAGAGTTTATCTACACAGATCTGAGCTGCCATGGTGGTACTGAGGAGCAGCATTTGCTCAAGGAAGGCCTGGAGGATGCTGGCTCTCCAAAAGGCTAACCCAGACCTGCCTTTGCTCTGAAAGCTGACGGGGTTTGTGGGACCTGTCCTGTCCCTTACTGCTTTTCCTGAGGATCTGGGACCCCTTTTCTGCCTGGTCTGAGAACACTGGCTGGACTCAGCTCTGGCATGAAAGAGTTGTTGGTTGAACGGGTGAAAGGGAGGCAGTCCTTTGGCGATATTAGCAGCTGTGACCTCAGACAGGAGCCTAAACTCCCTCCTCCCAAAACTACAAAGAGCATGTAGAAGTCTCAGGGGACATTTTGATACGACAGGTCTGGCTCTTGCACACCTTTTGTTACTGAAAACCAGCAGTGTGCTCAGGCGAAAATAGCACACAACAGCCCCTGGGATGGCACCCTCTGTGCAAATGCTGCAGTCACAGTGCGCAGAGCAGATTCATCCTTCACCCCACTGCTGCTCCCCTGCCCCCGGCACTGTTTCTGAAGAATTTCCTACAAACTGCAGCAATACTTCACCCTGGTTTCTCGTTTGAATCAGCAGGGCTCTACAAATGGTTTCTCCAAATGGAGAGACAAGAAATGGAGTGGTTTAACCTAAGATGTGAATTATATTGGGCCAACCTACAGCACAACCTCCCTGTTGACCTTACTGTTTGTTTTCAACCAGGCTCATTTTGATTTAGTCACTTAGGGACAGCCTCATTTGTGACAATGAGCAAATGTTTACATTGGGTATTTTTATCAAGCTGGCAGAACCTAGTTTTAAAAAAAACCAACCCAAATAATATGAATTATGTAATTGTATCTTTGCTTCTGAAAGAAAACTCTGAAGTTATAATTTTCCCCACATCCTGTGTGAGAACGCAGTGCAGCATTGTACAGGGAAGCACGGTAGAATAGTAACTCTTTATTACTCCTCTCTTCTCAAAACTATCCCTAACTTTGTCCCATAATACCATCCTTTATATTTAAAACTGTGAGTACAGGGACAGATTCTCAGCATTTCTGTAAAAATTATATAGACAGGTACAATCTGCTGCAGGCAAGACAAGGAATATGTTACTCTCTCATTCTTTATTCAATTTGTCCAGCTATTTCTCAGGATGAGATGAGACAAGGCAGGAGTTTCCTTCACCTCTCATGGTAAGGAGCAAGCATGCATCAAATAAGGAAGAGTTTGTAGCCATCTCCAGCTTTTCGTCTCTTGAGCACTCCCTAAGAATGTGCTGGGGGAAGACCTCTGGGGGAAGCATCACCCACTGGGAGAGGGAGATTTGCACTGTGGTTTGGTTGCTTCTACAAAGGCAGAAAGCAGAACATCAGAGATGGAGTAAGATACTATGGCTGAAATCTAAAGTGGTGTTGCTGCATCTCCCTTGGCAAGACCTCTCTGCAGAGATCAGGGAAGTTTTGCTACTTTGGGATACTTGGAAGCCAAAATTGTAGCTTAGGCTTCAGGTAATTGATGAGTTCACATTCAGGATACTAAATCTCCTTAATTGCATGGTGAGTTTTAAGGAGTTTGGGCCATGTCCTATGATATCATGGGAATACATTAGTTGACAGCTAGGGACAGAGGATTAATCCCAAGTCTTGAAGGCCTGGTGGTGTCTACTCCCAAAGTTATTACTCAGGCTTGGAGTTACTTGGTTTTGGCACTAGGAAAGGTGCACTGAGACATAATCGGCTTCTTCTCGCTCCATCCCACAATGGGAGAACAAGGGGTGACTTGGTGAAATTAATGGCTGGTAAATTTAGAATAAATAAAAAGAACCACTATGCCATGTGCCAGTCCCCTGTGGGATTTACAGCCACAGGAGGTCATCAAGACAAATACTGTGGCTGTATTATTAAAACAGGCTAGATAATTTTATTACCATTAATAACGTTTACAGTTATGTAAGCTGAGATAATGAGGCTAATCAAATCTCATGCTTCAGGGCATAAACTGATTGCCTGCAGGGGTCAGGAAGAAGTTTCTTTTTCCCCATATGCAGCACTGCACAACTGGCTAAGTGCTATGTCTGTGGGGAGACACCAGCACGCTGGCTATCATTGGAGTGGGTGACTAAAGCCAGCATCGTGACAGTCTCTCCATCCACGCTTTGCTGCCATCTCTTCTTCCTCCACGTGCTCCTGCTGTTTTGGTTCTGACCCCATCTCCTGGTGAGTTTCTCCTCCTCGTTTCATGAGCATCCTCTGCGTTCTCACTCTGCGCCCCAGGTTCCTCTCACTGCCTCCACCTCCCTCTTCCCATGCTAGCTGCACTTTCCCACCTCCTGCACCACCCCCACCTTGCCTCTGTATCCTTCTACGAGCTCCAGCACACTGGCTGGGAGCCCAGGATAATAAGCCTGGCTCAATTTGTCTGACTCTGTCCAAAGCTGACCCTCTGTGGAACAAGAAAATGTGTTTGTGCGGGGTCTGGGGTTCATGGTACAGGTTATGAACCTGTGATATTTCCTGCAGTTTCTTTGCAGATTTATTTTAATGACTTAGTGCATTCCCTGGTAACACTCAACATCCTCTGCTGAAGAGTTTTTTGTAAGCAACCTGACAAAAGTGATGGCATGTTTGCTGAATGTCCAGAAAAAAAACATCTCTTCCTTGGTGCACAGACCTACTCTGAGGAGAAAGGAGAGGTGATAAGTAGACAGGGAAGTGCTTTTGGATATCTCTTCTGGGGAGCAGGTGAAAATAGCAGTCGTGTCATTGTTATTTTGGGTGAGATGGGGAAAGGAGAAGCGAGGGAGAAGGTGTCATTTAAGTCACATGCAGTGTTTTGGATCTGCAGTGATTACTCATGCAGATATCTGTGCTGGCGTCTGACAGGCAGATGAACAGGCTCTGGGCTTGCAGAGCTGCAAGCAGAGGAGGTCAAACTCCAGGTGAAGAGGTTTGAGGCTCTGACTGCACTGGTATTAATTTGGCCAAAGCAGCTGATAGCCCCAGGGGCAATTCTCTCTCCCCTGATGCAGCCAGAGAGGGGCATGGTGGAATCAAGGGCTGGGTTTGGCTGCATCCCAGGGGCAATTCTCTCTCCCCTGATGCAGCCAGAGAGGGGCATGGTGGAATCAAGGGCTGGGTTTGGCTGCATCCCAGGGGCAATTCTCTCTCCCCTGATGCAGCCAGAGAGGGGCATGGTGGAATCAAGGGCTGGGTTTGACTGCATCCAAAGCTGCCTCTTCAGCACGATGGTCCAGATTCTTCAGCTGCCCAACACCACAAGTAGTCGTCAGGCCAATCTTCTCAAAAATTCTGTGACAGTCACTTGATCCTCTGATTTCCGCTTCAAATGGATAAACAGGCCAGATGAGAACTTGAAAGACTGCTAGAGAAGGACTTTAATAAAGTAAGTTTGCTCCTGTTGCAAGAGTTCAAATGACTCCAGGGCATACACAAAGCTGTGAGCAGAGCTGATGTACACTTGCTCTTCTCAGTCAGAATTGTGACGCATTTTCTTCTTTAAGCATTCCTCCCAATTAACTCGATTTGGTGGGAAAGACACCCCATGTTAAACACCCTGCTCAGATTTTGTCCCTGAAAGTACACGTGAGATGACAGCGAGAAGCACGTTTTCCTCCGCACTCATGGCACACCCCCTCACCTCCAGGATCTGTGTTCACCTCAGACAAATGGGGAACCTACAGGATTTGTTGAACCCTGACCTTGATGTGGCAGAACGACCTCGTATGTGCACTTTGAAGGGGTCTCTAATATAGGCACAACATGGGGATGACCTCATCACTGAGAAAATCTCTTACTGAACCACTGTTTATTAATGTAGACAGGTGCAGAACACTCCTTTCAATACCCCTTTCCAGCTGAATGCACTGAAAATTACCGGTGCTTTATGTAACTCCACTGGGGGCCACTGAGATTTCAGTTTTGCAATTAGATACTATAAGAGATATGTATAAAAATATACTATGAAGTCGGATTTTTTCCCCCTTCCTTCTCTTTGATTAATCATTCTTCCCTTAGATTTCTCTTGATCTCCTACCTCCACTGCCTCCATAGCACATTGCCCTCATGTCTTGTTTCACTTTATCATCTCCCAGGAGTGGTGCTGCCAGTCCCAAAAATATGAATTCCAAGAATCATTTGGACTGGGACTGTAGATGGGAGACACTTTCTTCTGCAAGTGTATGATTGTCCCAGCCATTGTTACCACTCACCTGGTAGCACGCTTTTCTTCTTGTTGTTCACGTATATCCTTGGGATAGAGATTGTTCTGATAGCTGGTGTACCTTGGAGGATTTTGTAGAACATTACCTCATGAGAAAAAACTATTTGATTTCATAGCTAAGGTTTACTGATTAACAGATATATGAGGTTCAGTCTTGGTGCAGTGGGGCTAATTCTTAAATATTTTAAAACCAAGTTTGCTTGTAAGAGACATTGATTTAAATTTATGGCCCACTTTCACACATAAAATGGTGGATATGGGATTTTAACACCAAAAATTGGGCTGAAAAGCAGGAGAGCTTGCTTTAGAATTAGAAATTTAGAGAGAAGTGTACAGGAAGGTTATCTTCTCTTAAATTAAAAAAAAAAAAAAATCAAAAATTAAGAACTTTGTTTCACAGAGCAGGGGCAGACTAGAGACTGACTATAAGCAGCAGTAGCAGCAGTTGCCCCACTACAACCCCTAGGTAGACAGCCTAAATTGCTCTTCCCAACAATGGTGTTTACTCCAATTTTCAGCTCCACTGGTGCAAATACACCAGAGGTTGCACTGTTACAGCTATCCTGGTGACTGCTGAACACACAACCTCTTATCCTCCCCAGGACGGAAAATACTCTTCGCATCCAATCCCACCAAAAGCTCTTTTTCTTGCTAAACTATCTTCTGAGAAGTTCACTGAAAGATTAAATACCTCCTTCTGCTATCGCCCTCCCCTCTTTATATTTTTATCACTCTGGATGGCCCAACCTTTCCCTCTTAAAGCTGTGCTCAGTGGTAATATAAAACCCAGACGAAAGCACAGAAGCACCGAAGACAGCAGCCAAGTTAGAATTTAGGTTGCGTCCTCTGAGCTCCTTTTCGGAATACTGCAGGCTTAATTTGTTGTTTGAGCATCTCCCATATTTATAATAATACCCTCTATTAAACAACATGCCGTTAGCCATAATTTCCCGTGTGATTTACATATTTATTATTTTTATTTTTATATATACAGAGGGTGATTTTGTCTCTCAGAATCTACTGCTCTCAGATGGCTGTGGTTGTTGCATTATTTTTTTTTTTCCCTCCTTTTCCGAGTGATCAGAGACAGATTGCAGGGGATTTTTTGCTAATTTTTTTAGTAGGGTGGCCCGGCTAAAGAAGGGTAGAATGAAAATGGGTGCAATGCAGTAAACCTGGAATCGACACAAGGAACCCAGAAGGTCTGCTAGGTTCTTGCCTCATTAAGAACTCCATATCTGCTCACTGACTAACCTTGCAAATGAGTTCACGCTCAGTAAAGGAAATTGATTACTTTCCATTGCAATTAACATCTGGTCCTGGGTCAGATCATTAGGATAATTTGTTATAGAAAAACCAAAGAAGCTGGCTACAGGGTAATAAAGTTTCTTCTGGACCCAATTAAAGATGCATTCTCTGGTTATTTTGTGGGACATCAGCCATCTCTTGGGGGTATTACCAGGGAGAAGGAAGCATACGGAGTGGACAATAGGTGGTGGAATGCCATATATGAGAAAGAGCTATCAGGGGAATCATTTACTCCTGCCTCTAGGAAATGCTCCCATTTGCAGTCTGAGTTTCAGAAATGATGTATGACATCTATTTGGTGAGGAATGCAGGGCTGAAGGGTTAGTAGGGACTGTGAATCTCTAGGGATTTTACTCAGAGAAGGCTATGTTCCAGTTTCGGACAGGTTCATAGATAAAAATAAAAAAAATCTCTTTTTTAATTTCACATCCCTGTTTGCTCTGAGACTCATAAAGATGTTGGCTTTCGCCAGCAGAGTTTTCCCAATTTGAAACAAAACTCTGAATCTTGCCCAAGAACTAATAAAAGGTTTTCTTGGATCTGAGACCTACTTTTTTTTTTTTTTTCATGTATATATATATCACAAATCTCAGAAATCTCTAAACATATAGCAGCCAAATTTCAGCCCCATGTGTTCATCAAGTTTAAAAAAAAAAAAAAAAGCAAACACCACCAGCACCTAAAAAGCCTAGTTTCCCTTCATTTTTCTTGCAACAACAGGTTTGCATGGCTCCAGGGAAAACATTCTGGGAGCCATGCTGCAGTTAGAAATGGAAACAATGCTGTTCCTATTCGTAGCAGCAAATGCCCTTGCAGCAGACCTGTTGGTGTCTGTGACTTCCTGGTGTTTCTTATGCTTCTTTCTGTGGCCACTTAGAAATTCACGGTTACAGGGAGGCTCAAAAATAGGTTTTCCTGCAGCACCAACACCATCTTCCACCACTGAGATAAAGGAGAATCTTCATTAGCAGCAGAATAGATAAATAATGTTTTTCTGATTATATATCTGAAATTGGGAAGTGGGATGTCAGAGTTGGGTGAGAATTGGGTTTTTCTCCCCCCTGGAGAAGAGTTTTTGAGATTGTTTTTTGTTTAATATTTTTGTTCCAGTTGTGATGAAAAGTGAAATTGGGAAAATGTGACAAATAAACATTTTCAAAAATCAGATTAGATCAGGTGAATATATTTTGAAATCATGAGTTTAAACTGTTTCATTTTTTAAATCATACTATATTTATTCATCCTTCAGTTATGAACTACACTTTCAAAGCAAAAAAAGTAATTTTCTAGTGACATTCACCCAACATGTCCTGTTTTAAAATTATTGAATAATTATTAATTTCAAATTATAGAAGGGAGGGGTATTGTTTTGTTGAGGTTTTTGCTTTCCTTTCAACTTTCTCTGCAAAAGTTGTGGGATTTCCTTTTTTAGCAGATTTCTCTTGAAAGCATTTTCAGTTCTTTCTGACCAACAAAACACCAGGATGTGGCAGAAGGAAAAAATCAGAACATAATTACCCAATGAGAGAATATAATACTGAGGTATAAGGCTTTACTATATGCCACTTCTTATTTAGTTAGTTGTCCTAAGAAACAAGCAAACTCTGAACTGTAAAAAAAGAACCAATCTTCATGGGTTTTTTGTTTCGCTTTTTTTGTTTGGTTTTGGTTTGCTTTGGGG
>VZRR01001440.1:405542-420149 GCA_013398015.1 Oreocharis arfaki | reverse complement strand
GGGGTTGTGTTGGGTTTTTTTGTTTGTTTGTTTTGATGAAAATTTGAGCCAGACAGTGCTGATGGTAACAACAGTTTGGGCCGATCTCATTGCAGCACAGAATATGAGGGAGCAGAGCCCGGTTGACTGCTTAGGTAGGACTCAAGTGATGCATGGACTCCACGATGGCTCCGTGCAGGAGATGTAAACATCGGACTCCAGTGGCTTTGAAGCATCTTGCTGATAATTCATATGGCTACAGATCTATAAACCTGCTGGTTCTCAGGCACCTTTGCCACAGCTATCCATGTTAATGGGAATGGGAAATGAAGCATATATTTTTCTAGTAATGGATAAACATCAGGAGGTCCAGGGAGTTTGAATTCTTATTAGAGAAGACTACTCTACTTGTGAAAAGCCCTTCCAACTCAGGAACGGTCTAGACCTAGATCACTGAAATCTGTGTACGTGGTACCTGGTTTTTTGATGAGTTGGGTCTCCAGTTTCAAAGCCTCTGAAAGCTAGAAGAGGCTGGCATTTTTAAGATCTGGTTCTGGAACTCAGTACTACAGTCTGACATCAGCTACTGTCCTGATTACCTTGTATTTCGTGGTTTGTGCTAATATCAGTGGAAGCCTGTGGTAATTGATGACACCTCTCTCTCAACACAGTGAAACAGACTAATAGAAGTATTTTTTCAAGCACATTAGATGTGCAAGTTATTTATTTAAAGAAACTTTGGCATTGGGTCAGATGGTAGCCAGACTATCCAGGCTGAGATTCATTTTAGCAAGTGTAAACACCATATTACCTACATCTCTAAACAACCTCTGTGTTCCACAGAGAGAATTAGCACTTGCAAGATGATTTCCATACTAAAGCAGACATCCTGGAAGGTACCTGTTTTTCCTCTATTCCCTCTAATGTCACCAACGCAGGAGAAAAAGTTTACGCGTGGTAAAAAGGTCAAGTTGAATGCTATACAGAAAGAGTGGTCTGCCTAAAATTTTCATATATCTTTGTGTGACCCAAGGCTGATTTAGATCCTGTGGGTAGGCAGACAGTCCAGTGACTGAATTTTACTCCACAGTTCCTCTCGCCCCACAGTGGACACTCACATTTCATCATGTGAACAGGCTGAAGAGATTTTCACTGATTAAAGGAAAAGCCTAGACATCACCCACATACCTAAACTTGAGTGACAGGAATCCTACCCGAGATCCCTACAGACTCATGGAATGATTTAGATTGGAAGGAGCCTTAAAGATCATCTCATTCCAACCCCCTTCCCATGGGCAGCGACACCTTCTACTAGACCATGTCGTTCATCCAGCCTGGCCTTGAATGCTTCCAGGGCTGGCACATCCACGACTCCTCTGGGCAACTTGTTACAGTGTCCCATTACTCTAATAGTGAAAAATTTCTTCCTAATATCTAATCTAAACCTGCCCTCTATCAGTCTGAAGCCATTCCACCTTGTCCTGTCACTCCAGGCCTTGTCAAAACCACCTCTCAAGGTCTCTTGTGGGCTCCTTTTATGCACTGGGAGATTCTGTAAGTTCTCCCTGTAACCCTTCTGATCTCCAGGGCGACCAATCCCAAATCTCAGTCTGTCTTCACAGAAGTGCTCCATCCTGATCATATTTGCAGCTTTCTCTGTACTTGCTCCATCAAGTCCACATCCTCTGGTAATTAAAAATCTTGGCTAAATTCAGTGGAAAGTGAGCTAGGTTGCACTTAAATCCCCCACCAGAAGGAGGGGTGGGTGAACTGTCTGTTTCAGAAGGATTTGAACTTGGGTGGGCTATGGAGGCTTGTAAATGAGCTTAGAACAGTTTTATCACTATCTTGGTAAATCCTCAATAAATAAAATTAATGAGTTCTGTTGTCATCCACATCCCCACTGAAGAGGATTCAGATCTTCCTATCTCCGAAACCACTCAAGGAGTCTTGCTCCTCATCTGCTTCCTGATGATATTTTCTTTTAAAGAAAGGTCCATTTAATATGTTCCTCCCCAAAAAGTATTTGCAATTAATTCTTATCAAGGGCAACAGCTGATTTGTAAGATTACTTCTAAATTGGTAATTAATTAACCTATTACCAAAGGAGGGAGGGGTGCTCTGATTGTCAAGAGGTTAGAGCTGATAAGTGATGAATGGTTGGGTTATATCAGGACCTTGGCTCCCCTCTCTGATCGCTTTGGATGTTACCTAACCATGCATTATATTTGAACATGAATCACAGCTCCTCAGTCTTTATATTTCCTAAGCCAAAGCCTGACACACAGAACTATGGGTAGATCTCATTTATTATTGCTTAATTAAAGGCTCAATGCACAAAGAGACGCCTCTTGCTTCACTTTAGCTAGCCAGCAAGATCATAATTGTACTGATGTCGAGGCCAGCTTTCTAAGTAGCTATTGGAAGTCACAGTGAGGAAGATCTGAGCTATTCTGTAGGGAATTCTAGACAACAAAAGTTACATTCATAATTTTTAATTAAGAAATTAGTTTTTTTTTTTTTTCCTACCGGGCTGAGACGTTGATTCCTTCTCATTTCTCTCATGGTTCCATGCTGGAGCAGTACAAGTAGCAAGGAATAATGAGTTATTTTTCCTTGGTTTTAATTTTTTGTGATTAGGCAAATATGTTAAAATCTTTGCATTGACCCAATACATAACCCTGCTACTATAACAGTTGTGTGTTGTTTCAGCGCACTAAAATAAGTATTTCAGCTTAGCTTTGATATAGCCTTACAGTTTTCAGGTTTAAATATTTTTAGATAGTCTGTAGAGAGCTGTTTATATTATTAAAAAAATTAAAATAGCAGGTTTATGCAACTCAACTGTAAAACATCTGCAAAAAAAATCCAATTCTTCTATCTTTTGTATGCTTTTTAGTAAAAATAATTTTCTCTGGGTGAAGTAGATTCAAAGCAGTGTTTTATGTAGCCTCACGTTGCTGTCTGAAAGAAATTCCATAGGTTTGCAAGGCGACAGACAACGTGTAAGGATGAAAATGATCAAACTGCTTTTTTTTCTTTTTGGCAGAATCTTTCTCTTCTAAGGTGATGTAAGAGTTAGATAATGCATGACCCATCCTTAGGGGGAGTGTGCCAGAGCTGAGTTGGAAATGAAAAAAAATTATTTTTGACTTAACAAACTCAACCTGGCAATGGTATGAGAGAGAGAGAAAGAGAGAATAAAATATGGAAAGCCCAGATGGCATTACAGAGTCACTTTTCCTGACTGTGAGTGTGTTTTAAGGAATTGTCCTGCACTCTGGGATGCCATAAATCGAACTTGATATAATGCTGCACTGCTCAGTTGCTGTCTGAAAACTTGCATCCTCGGCTTTTTCAGTGGTGGGGCCTGGGGTTTGGTTTTGTTTTCCATCACAGAGAAATAGGAGAAATTTTCGTGTGAAATGGGAAGAAGGCAGGCAAAAAAACACCTTCTCTTTCCTTCCCCCCACTCTACCATGCTCCCCAATTAACAAGATAATCTCCTTTACATGCAAATAATGATAAGCCAGTCACTCCTGAGGAAGACAAGCACGGGCTAGAGGTCTGACAAATAGTAAGCAAGCCTAACTTCAGGGAAATCAAGATGGAAGCTGCTTTCAGATTTAGAAGTTCTTCTCTCCTGCTGACCAGCCGTTCCCGTGTGAGGCCCTGTACTGCAGTGCCATGCAGGCAGGCTCTGCTCAGCCAGACAGACCAGGCCAGCAGGAAGGGTGTCTGTTCCCTGCAAGCACAGGTGGAGAACACTGTCACGATCCCAGAGACTTCTGGCATCCCCCTGCTGTCTGTCCCTGATGGCTGTGTTTTGGTTTAGCAGTCAACACAGACAAACTTACTGCCTGGGGTGTGGACCTGTCCACAGCTCAGGAAGCTACTGGGAGAAAACAGTGGAGATTTCCTGCATCCTCGGGTTTCTTACCCTGCTCCTGACCACAGGGAAGGCTCTCACCAGCTACAAACAACTCTCCAGCCCATCAAAGCCTTTTCCTTAGATTCAAACTTGTAGAAATAAGCTTCTTTCTGTGTGTAGATGTGTACATGTGCTAGTGGATGAATACGGATGTACATACAGGCACAACTCCATGCGTCTGCACATACAAATACTGTCGTGATCTGATGAGTGAAAGATGCCCCTGCCCAAATTAAGGTGCAAATGAGACCACATGCCAAAGTAAATTATACAGATTTGATTTAACAATAAATGTGAAGGTAGAGAGATAGGGGGAAATAGAAAAGAGGAGGGGGTGAGGGGGGAGAGAGAAAGAGAAGGCAGAAGATAGTCACCATCCATGGGTTGATCAACATCTTCCTGGTCCGTCTTCAGCATGGACTTCTTGGTGGTGGGGATCCTGGAGTCATTTTTCTGGGGATACCACCTTTACAAGGTCCGAATTCCAAGTATCCACAGGGTAACCACTTGGTTATGTTCCCGTAACTGGGGGTGATATGAGAATGAACCATTGCTTCCTTTCCTACAGTTTGCCACAGAGGGAATCGTTGTCCGGTGTGTTAACCATCACATGCTAAGCAGGTCTTGCTTCCCCCAGGCCTGGGATTAACACCTTCCTGTCACAAATTCCTCACTCCTGTACTTACCTCAAGTCCCCGCTGTGGCTGTCTTATGGCAACTTCATTCTGTGGCCTTGTCAGCATTTGAGACAGGCAGCTGTGCTCTTAAAGTCCTTACAAATGCATATATACATATATATATATATAAACGTACAGGAAAGTAACAATGTAGTTAGGTTTTTTCTGGTTTGCTACCCAAAATCAAGACATCAAGAGGAATACGTACTTAAAATGGACAAACTGAGGTAGTTCTTGATACAAAAAATGAAGGGTGTCTGTGAGACACTGCAGTAATTAGTGTTGAGACACAAAACAGGAGTCTTAGTGAATGTCTTATAAAGTAATAATAATAATAATAGTAGTAGTAGTAGTAGTAGTAGTAGTAGTAGTAGTAGTAGTAGTAGTAGTAGTAGTAGTAGTAGTAGTAGTAGTAGTAGTAGTAGTAGTAGTAGTAGTAGTAGTAGTAGTAGTAGCAGTAGTAGTAACAGAAGGGAAAATAGTTGACTGCATGGAGCTGTATCTGCACCACTGCAGGGGTCTCCCCAAGACTTAGAGTCTCCAANAAATTCCTCACTCCTGTGCTTACCTCAAGTCCCCGCTGTGGCTGTCTTATGGCAACTTCATTCTGTGGCCTTGTCAGCATTTGAGACAGGCAGCTGTGCTCTTAAAGTCCTTACAAATGCATATATACATATATATATATATAAACGTACAGGAAAGTAACAATGTAGTTAGGTTTTTTCTGGTTTGCTACCCAAAATCAAGACATCAAGAGGAATACGTACTTAAAATGGACAAACTGAGGTAGTTCTTGATACAAGAAATGAAGGGTGTCTGTGAGACACTGCAGTAATTAGTGTTGAGACACAAAACAGGAGTCTTAGTGAATGTCTTATAAAGTAATAATAATAATAATAGTAGTAGTAGTAGTAGTAGTAGCAGTAGTAGTAGTAGTAGCAGTAGTAGTAACAGAAGGGAAAATAGTTGACTGCATGGAGCTGTATCTGCACCACTGCAGGGGTCTCCCCAAGACTTAGAGTCTCCAAGTTTTTGGAGAGGTGAGTCCCTGCACAGTCTCTCAAGGTACACATAGTTGGTCTTGCACATCACTGTGCTAGTTCACAAATTCTAGAGGATTTGGTCCAAATTTTCACCAGCCCATCTCCTATGCAAACAAGGCCCATGGTTCTGTGTACTTGCTGTTGTATTCAGTGCTGTAAAACAACCCAAAACCAGCTGTGTTGGCAGATTTTAAAGGTTTGCTTCTTGGAATAGTGCACTGGAAGTGTAAGCACATATTTTATTTTTCTTTTTTAATTTATTTTAAAAAGTCTCTTATTTTATTTCCTCTCATGGAATCTACAAGGATTTTTGTTGTTGTTGATATTATTATTACTATTGGTGTTATTATTATTATTATTATTATTATTATTTATCAAGTCTGTTTTCAGGAACACTAAGCCTTATGAAATGCTTTTTATGCAAGCCAGAAGAGGCCAGTGGGCAACAGGTCAAAGAACACTGACCATCTCTCATGGATAACCCCTGTCAGTAACAAGCTCTACACAGCCACTTGTACACTCACAAAACCCAGCAAGGTGAGGGAGAAGACCAAAAGAGTAAAAATGAGAAAACTTGTGGTTTGAGACAAAGAAAGTTTAATCAAACAAACAAATAAACAAAACAACAACAACAACAACAACAATAATAATAATAATAATAATAATAATCTATTATTTCTCACCACTCACCAACTGATGTCCAGCCATATGAGTCCCCATCCAGCTTTCCCCACAGTTTATATACTGGGTGTGACAATCTGTGGTTTGGATAAACCCTGTGGCCAGTTGGGGTCAGCTCTCCTGGCCATGCTCCCTCCCACCTTCTTGTGCTCCTGCTTGCTGGCAGAGCTTGGGACACTGAAAGGTCCTTGATCAGAGTGAGCACTAGTGAGCAACAGCTGAAACATCATTGTGTTATCATTATTTTCATACTAAATCCAAGAGGAAATGCTAAATCAACCACAAGGAAGAAAATTAACTCTACCCCAGCTGTTGGCAGGACACCAGCTTTCTCTGGAAAGACTTTCCTGTGTAGACAAGCCCTAAGGAAAAGATGTTTTCAGTTTCTGGTAATACCTCTGCAATATCACTGCATTGCCTTTAACCAAAACTAAGCAAAGCTAACTTCATCACCAAGTGCCTCTGAAAATCTGTGCAATCACAAAAGATTGCTTGTCTACGTGCAAGTGAACTTTCAATTAGGAGATATTTTCTGTTTGACAGATTTTTTGGTAAGTTGCCACACATTCAAAAACCTGCTGAAAATTCTGCTAGCTCTTCCAAAAGCATTCCTAGTGTAGTGCAGGAGGACAACAGGCTTTGGTTTCCGAGTGTGACTGCCCCAGGTTCCCCAGCAGTACAGATTATACTGACCTAGTACCTTGGTTTAGTTTTAGTCAAAATAATAGGCTTTTTTGCAAATCTGGTGTACTTAAACTGCGACTGTGGTTACCAACAAGCTCTGTTTCATTTTCTGGAACTTGGGATAACTAACTTTATGATAGTGATGTTGAGTAGCCATTAATTCTCATTTCTTTCAGCTATTCCTCAACTCCAGCTTATGAGTTCTTCAATAAAAATCTCCCAAAGTTACCTTGGCGACTCATACGTTTGCCAAGCTGACAGATTTATGACAGTTACATATATAAATATTTATATGCTGCGGCAATGCAATTTTTAAAGGCAGATATATACACTCTCACCGAGACTTTCAAACAAGGCAAAACGCACTCGAACAATGTGACATAACCATACGCAAGTCAGCGTGTATCCATAGGTGCCTGAACACACAGACACACACACACTAGTGATCACACAGGCTTTCTGACAAGCATGTAGGCTTTGTACTCAAAGACCTTTTGGTGAGCCAGAGGGCACTGATAGATGTGCAGCTGTAACACACATCCCAGACACCAGAATAAAACCTCCTACCCTACTGCACGTTGCTGGACAGGGCAGCGCAGGAACACACCTCCCACAGGAGCTCCATGCAGTTTTTAGGTTTAAGCTTGGCTTCTACATAGCAGCATGTTCACTGCTTCCCAATGTAGTTGAATATAGGACACCAAACGATCTCCTGCCCAGCAAAGCCAGCTTCAACTGTTTATATGAGGCCGTGTTCACACAAGGCATATGAACTGGTAGTAATTATAGAAGAATTATCTCTGGAAATAATTCCCTTTAATTTTACCCTGTCACACACTCATGTACCTTCTTTTTAGACTTGACTGAATCTCTTTGTGTTGCATTGCTCTAGGCTGGTGACCAGAGCAAATCCTTAGCCTATAAATCCTGATGATGAGTTCAGCTGTTTTATTGTCTGGCAGAATAGATGGAGATGATACAAAGTCCAAAGTTAAAGAAAAAAAGAAAAAATGAGGAGGCAGCTAAATAGAGAGGAGTCATTTATATGTAAACGACTCAGCAATTTATAGAATAAGCCAGGGATCTTTTACTTTTGTAAGACTGAAGAGAAGCACAATCAGCATCATGTTAACCTAAGATGTACTCTGAAGGTACCATTTTACTCGCTCCATCTTCCCTTTCTTTGTCTGAAAGTCTAAATATAAAATCACGTCCCCCCTCCTTCTCTTCCTTTAAAAATAGAACTGAAATGAAGTCTTCCTCCTCCCCTGCTTTTGATGGGGAAATCTCAGTGGCTGTTTAGATTTTGCTTGTACATTAATAAAACATTACAGGGAAGTAGTAGGAGAGAGAGCAAAAATCTTTCCTGTGACATCAAAATGCCTTTCTGTTCTGCTGTTGCCACTTGAATTCACTGTCACTTCCTCTAATCTCAAGAACTTTGGCTTAGTGTGAAATGTGCACATAGGGAGAGGTCATATATGTGCACATATTTTTGGAGGTGTTGTGTCTCCCAATCCCTTGGATGCACACTGAGTGGTGTGACAAAAGGATCGAGGAGAGCCTTTCCTCGTATAAGTTCTCCTCTTGCCGCATCTGTGGACATTAGAGCAGAAGAAGGTGACAGATTCCTAATTAAAATCCCAGCCCTGTGCAGACTCAAAAATTTGAGCAATATCTGTCAGGGTAGGTTCTGATTTTGTGTGCTTTAAAGAGGGATGCTTGAGATGAAAGGAGCAAACATAAACCACTGCAGAGAAAAGAGAATGAGAGATTCTGAGAAGCAAAGGGAATCTGAGCCAAGACAGAAGTCAGGACAATCAGTGACTTTAGAACACTCAAATTGCGTGTCCAAAGTTGCAATCAAAACCTCAAAAACCAACTCTCTTGGCCTCATCTTCCCATCTGCAATCTCAGAAGCAGACTTCTGCAACACATGTATCTACTATGCCTTTCATTCTGTGGGCATGAGCAGTGCTGGTAAAATGTGCTGCTCGCTCTCCTGACTCCTGACAGCCAGAAAAGAGCCATGGCAGTCTGACTGCTAATTCAGCTACCTGGGAAATCCTCAACCTAAGCCAAATCTCATGGGATAAGAATTAGACAGAGCTGATGTTAAATATTTGTGCCATTTTGTTCTCACCTGCATGTATCTTTGCAGAAATTACAGCACTTCTAAATATCATGGGCAACACTGTTTTTGCTAGATGGTAAAAACTTTTGTGATATTTGTAGCTTGCTCTTTTTTTTGTTGTTTTGTTGGGGGCTTCTTTAGCATTCAGGCTACCAGGTATGCAAAGTCCTCTCCTCATTCTCAGACTTTTGAAGGTCTGAGGTTCATTCACCAGCCTTCCAAATTGTTTCCCAGTTCTGCAGCCACAGCTTTCCTTAGGATCTGATCCAAATCCCTTTAATCCCAAGGAAAAACCTCAACAGGCACGGTTTGTACGCTCTGTGCAGACATCTAAGAAAGTTCTCCAGCTTTTCTTCCTTACCTGTATAACACTGGGAAATACAACACTGTGTCTCTTCTTTCACTTTTTTCTTTTTTTTTTTAATTTAAGAGAAACCTTATTCATTGCTTATCTTTGCCATTACTGCAGTATTACACAATGTGTATATATATATATTTGTATATATATATTTATACATATTTTAAATAATTTCTGTATGTTTATATGTATATATATATACATATATATATATGCATGCCTCTGTGTGTGTGTTGTCACAGATACACAATTCAGCTACTGACTTCTCCTGCCTTCGTGGCAAAGAATAGTTTTAAAAGTTTAATTCTACTTCGCATTAAGTATGGAGCCTCAACAAAGCTACAAGTCTTACCAGAGTGCTCAAATCTAGGAACAAGGCCATGTTTGAATGGTTTGTTGGAAGAAATGATTAGGAAGATTCCCATCTTAAATCACTTTCTAGGAATTAAAAATGATCATGCACTGTAAGTGCCCATTGTGCTTTTGAGGTTTGGAAATTAGGGAAGTATAATAAATTTACCGAATGGGGTCTACTGTTTCTTGTCTTATTTTCTTCAGGGTAGTTAATCTTAAAATATACTGCCACGTTTGCTGAATCTGTTTGTGTGTGTGTGTGTATAGCCATTTTGAAGTAGGAACAGAAGTACAGAGAATCCTTTAGGAATTTACTGTAAGTCAGTAATGGATTTTGCTTGTTTTCAGGCTCGGGTTTTAAAATGTCTTGTAAAAAAATAATATCCCCAATGCATATAGTGCAGGAATTAATGTGGAACTAGAGCAAAATTACTCTGCCTCTTAGGCATTAAAAAAATCCCAGTGACACTAGGTTCAAAACATTGCAAAAATGTGTTTCTGCCTCCTTCTTGCTCTCTAATATTTTAGCAACTCAGTATAATTCTTCATTATTGTGTTGTTTGATATATAGGAAAGGGGACCTTGACCATAGAATAAGTGCTTCTAACACAGCTGTAAGATATGTGATCTGCAAAGCATAATATTACATAAGCCTGATAAAGCAGAGTGTTTTTAAGCCATTAGCCAAAGCAGGTTTTGTAGCGACAAGGGTTTAGCTCAGTGGTGCACCACTGAGTTTATACTGGTTTAACACCACCACCCATATAAGGAAAATCCACAGATAAACCTCATCTTTGCAGCTGGACAAGTTTTTTACCTTTGAAGGCTTTAAATTTTTTCCCTTTTATCATGGCATGGCTGCATTAAGAAAATAAGCATTCCATACTTATGAAAAGCACATTTATCAAAGGATTGATACTAAAAAAATCATCTTAATATATAAATGCATGTTAAGGAAGGGACCCTGATCCCAGCTGGTGCTGCTCAAGTGGAGCTTGGACCAAATGACCCCTTTCCAAACAAAGTGACTCTGGGATTTTGCAGCCCTTAGGGATGAATTATACCATTTTAAGGACTCCCATGATGAATTCGGGGATCTGTCCACTGTTTATTCACAGAGTCTAAGCTTGCAGTGACCTACCAGTGCAGGCGCAATGGAAGAACGAGGGCTTTGTATATAATTTCTAGGAAAATCCTTTCAGTCACTGGGTTTTGTTGTTGCCCTTGGTCTCAGGAGATCTAGACTCTATTCTTTCTTGGTTACTGATTTACAGTGAAACTCCGTGGAAGGTACTTCCTTATCTCTGCTTTACTTTTTCTACCCAGAACCTGGCTTTGAGATGAACCAAGGAAAAGTTTAGGGTATAATTATTTCAGTGGTGCCACTCAAGGTTAACTTTGCTTGAACTGGACCCTGTCAAAACTTGTCAAAATGAAACTCTTGTCACCAAAAAGATGCATGGAAGAGGACCCCCTCCTGTATCGCCTGTTATCTTCTCACAGGAATAATTCATTTCCTAGAAATATTGTAGTTGAGTTAAGCAAACACAGCAGCCACTTTGTGGTTCTGTGGGAGATGGTGTTTAGAGTGGGAGGATGACTAGAGGATATAAGATTAAGTTAAGCAAGGGAAAATTAAGACTGAACATCAGGAGAAATGTCTTTCCAGTATTAAAGCCTGAGAGGCTCTGATTGCAATTTCATAATCCAAGGGAAGGAGTGGGGGGGGTTCATGGTGTCTTTGAATGACAAAGCACAGCAGAAAATATGTTTCTGTTTACTGGACTCCCAAGTACACTGTGATCTGGTCTGGCTTGAATTACAGAGTCTAATTAAAACAGACCCTTATTTAATGGGCTAGAGACACAGAACGTTTAGGTACACAAGTGCTGGTGTAAGCTTTGCATGCAGTTGCATTAATTTGCCTGCCCAGTTACAAGAGTTCTGTGTAGAAATTGGTTAATTGCACCAATTGAATCGCTGATTGGGCATAATACCCTGCACAATAGCCTTATTTGCATATGCATTGATACAGGCTTGCATGTATAGTTATGTGTGCAACGGTGCTCATATTTTGTATACATAAGAGTGCATGTAAATTGCTTGAAAATCTGTCCCTCTAGATCTCTTCCATCTCTACTTTAGATCATTTTTGTTTGCTAAGCAATAGATCTTCCCACTCTGATACAAAAATGCATCAGCTTAGCGAGTGAATATCAATTAAATGGGTAAATAAAATGCTGCCAAAGGTGTATTTTTGTCTTTTATCTACAAAATCCTTTTTTGCAGTTCTCATAACTAAAATTCTGGGTTGTTTTGGGGCCCTTTTCTGGCTGTGAAAGTCAGATTTTTCTTTCAGTAATTTATTTATTAGCCCCCTTTCACATAGATTTATTGACTATAAACCTGATTGAATTCCATAAAAGGCACGCCAGTGATATTCCCACTAAATTCCATAGGATGTGAGTTTAATTGGAATCAAGGCCTCACGGTATTGGGAGCTATCAAGCTGCTAATATGCTCCTCAAGGCTAGGATCTGTTTTGAGGCAGTTAAATTGCCCAGTAAATATCTTCACTTTGATTTTTTTCTTAGGTAGGGCAACTGTGTCACAGGATGCAAAGGTCACCTAAAACACTATTAAGGAAACCACACGTCCTGGTGAACTAGATCTTTGTTCACTGGTGAGTCTCTTAGCACTCCTTGCCCTCTCCTGTCTCCAAACATCAGCCAGCTGGCCTGCTCAGTCTCTTCTCTTCAGCTCTTCCCTGGCTTTAGAAAGTAATGAGCCCTCCTGTGGCTCTCTTTTGCTGTGCCTCATTCTTCTTTGGCAAAGTAACACATGTTGTCCAAGAAAAAGGAACAGGAAGAGCTTTCTCAAGCCTTTAACTTAACGCAGTAAGGGCTACAGGATGAACTAACAGAGCGTATTTGAATGTTCACCCTTTTATTCTCCTTTCTGATTCAGAGCACACACAGGGATTTGGGAGAGTTCTGAAGAAAACAAAGTTTTCTGACAAAAGCAGAGTTTCAGACAAGTGATTCCAAAAGGTTTGGTGTTACGCGTGGGCTTTAGTGTCAGCACAAAAAAATTGAAGGCCCTGATTCTTGATTTTTTCCATATTCCTGTATTTAGGGAAGGGACCTTGAAGAAACAGGAGTATAGTGCCAGGATTAGGCCAGAGGATGCCTGGGCAAGCCTAGAGAAACCTTCCGTTGCTTGTAACTTGGGTTCTGCTTTCCATACCTCCATCAGGAGGTGCATGAGGAGCTGCATGACCGCACACATTCCTCCTTCTATTGGAGGTGTGATGTATTTCTTAGTCAGGAATTTCCACCCTTTGTAAAACTATTTCAGACTTCCAGAGTGGGTTGATAGGATTGTCAGCAGTTGGACGTGATGGGCTAACTTCGGTAAAACAAGACTGCATCCCTTATAAGTAGAATTATGTCATGTAGAGGGCCTGATGCTCTTACAAGGAATACATTAATCTGAGCTTTAAAATACAAAACAGTTTGCAGAGCAGTTTCCAAGCAATGAGTGTCCCAGAATTGCTAAAAATTGTCACATGTCAGGTGAATGAAATATCAGCTCCCTAAAGATGGGGGCAGTGAGAAAGTGGATCATCCTTAACAGATTAAACATAAATTGAGTCTCAGAACCTCCAGGTGTAGTCCCATATTTGCAGGGAAAAGTTAAAACTCAAGTGTGATTTGAAGGGAATCTGTGATGCAGAATGTAAGAGAAACTGCTGTTTAGAGAACGAGTCAAAGCCAGAAGGCACCCTCACCAGCAGAAAAAACAGTCAGTGTTTTGTAAATAGACAAGAGAAAACAAGAACAGAGTAAACTGCCCAGCCTTTAGCACATGCTTAAAGTAAGCAAAGCTCTTTAAATTAAAAGCTGAGATCCAGGGACTGTGGGGAAAGAGCACCTGTGTAAGCACTGGTATCACCAAAAAAAGAAAAGAAGCTCTGACCATTTTCTTTTCATTGGAATTGATGTGTTTAAGGCAGGTAACACCATTTTCCACCACAGTTTGTTATGCTCCCTGTCATGAAAAACAAGTCAACTCCAGCACTGGCCCTCTGTCCTATAAAAAGTCAGCTCCTGTCATCCAAGAGCATGTCTTTGAATAATGAATCCTGAAAACAGCCAAGAATTCATAGCAAAGCCTATCTAGCTTTCCCAGATGCCAGGCTTCCAGGTTAAGATTTAGTCAAGACTTTTGAGAAGCTCAGGTACAGAAATAGGAAGTGGAAAGCTTCATTATTATTGCTTGTTGTGGCTAGAGGTACAGAGAACTAGTCAGCTAGCAGCAGAAAATTGACAGCTTTTCAAATCCCCTCTAAAAAATTGAAACTGCTTTGCAGGATTTTTTTGTTCATTCCAGTGTTGTCTTCTCTGTTACTCTGTGTGTTTTGCTATTCCCAATTTGTCTGGAGCTATAGTAATAGGAATGATTGTTCTTGAAGGCCAAACCTTCAGATAATGGCAAAGTAGGGGAAATATTTCCATCAAGAAAACAGGAAAAAAGGAAATACCTTCATCTCCCAAGTTAATGCCATACATGATGAATGCACCTCTTGATCACATTAAACTGTTTAATTCATGTAAAATTACAAAGGCGTGAAATCAGAAGGATTCCTTTTGAAGTCAAGACAGTTTACGTCATCTTGGTGGTCATTTCTCAGGGAGGCAGTTCTGAGTTTATTAATAATGAAGCTGAGAACCTAGAGGGAAGGCTCCTTTTGTGGGTGGCTTTTT
>VZRR01001440.1:354217-405486 GCA_013398015.1 Oreocharis arfaki | reverse complement strand
TTTTTTTTTTTTTTTTTTTCATTTCTTAGAAGAATCAACCTAAATCACTTAGAGTATGGAGTATTCTGGCACCTAGAAACACTGGCATCCCTTGAAATAGCCATAAAATTCCTATCTGCTCAAATAAATTCTTCTCCCAGTCATTTCCTCTAATCACCAAGATAATTTGCTCCCGGCCTACATAGCTCTTGCCTCTCAGGTCATCAGTCAGGAGACTGAAACCATGTCCCTACTATGGTCCACAAGTTTCCACATAGCCTTTCCCCACTGACAGCAGCAGCAGCAGCCGTATACCAAAAGTCTGGGACTATTCCATGCTGTTGGGTATTTCCTGAGACAAAATTGTGGCAATAGTATGATATGAGTGTCTGAGACACCAGAGACTTTCTGAAATCTTGGTCTGTGGCCTGCGTGGCTGCAGAAGGAAGGTTTTAGTTCAGCTTGGCACAAGTGCTGCCAAGGTGAGACTTGCGTTAAGAGACAGCATTCTGTATGAGAGATAACAGTGTAGAGTATGTTGTTTAAAGACATAAAAAGTAAGCAGGAAGAGGTACTCATCACTGAAAGGAGGGCTCAAACACAGTTTCGTGACATGAGCAGCAGTGGTCCAGTGGTTGAATGAATGAAGCTTTTCCTCTGGAAGTCTTTACTATCATTCAGCAGACCCCATTGGTAAAGTAGAAAACTGGTGGATATATTTAGAAATAACTCAATGATTTCAGTGCCTAAGTTTGCAAAAGACCACTCCAGAACTTCATTACAGAGCTAGGAAGAACTTGCAGGAGTTCTTGGTCCCATACTCTCCTTTTCCTTCGTGTTAAAGGTCTTTAATCTTTCCACACTAAAGGAAAAATACTACCTGAGATGAGACCCATATGTCCTAAACTTGAGGCCAAAAGAGAGGCATCAAAGTCTAGCACTAGTTGTGCTAGACTCCCTTTATGGACAGGGGAGAGAAACAGTCTTCTCCTGATAGTGATTCATCACATCCTGAGATACATATCTCAATTAATCCAACTGTGTGTTTCCAGGGCTTGTTTGTTTCTTTCCATTGATTACCAACATAAAGTCCTAATGGTCTCAATGCAGATGTCCTAGTGAAAGCAAAATTCTTGTTATCTTGCACCCACCTGAGAAGTCCCCAAAACTTCATCCTTTCAGATACTATGTTTTTAGTCATTTTAGCCTTCCCCACCAACCACTCATCCCAAATAGTATGCTTCATTTATGCTTCAAAATGGCATTCAAGTGAGCTAACCTATATATATAAGACAAATCATATTCAAAAAGTGTCTCACCCACCAACACAGTATTCCTGAGTAGCCTGAGCAGCAGATGTCCTTAGATGGAAGTTTACACTGGATGTTTAGGTGAAGCTATTTCTAATTTCTGTGTGTGTGTGTGTGTGTATGTGTGTGTGTGTGTGTGTGAGCACGTCTGTAATAGCACATATGACAATGTGGTGTGTACAGGAAGAATGGGTGAACTTTACCATTTCAGCCAAGCATTGTGTGCTACAGTAAATATCAGAGATAATGATATTGACTTTAAGGTATTGCAGCTTCAAATGTCAGTTCTACTCTATCTAACACTCCGTTGGATTTGATTTACATCTCTTCCTCCCACCTCAAAAGCTGCAAAAGGAGCATGTTGACAAGAAGGACTCGACACCAACACACTTTGTCTCTGTTTTCTGCCTCTTCTTTTGACAATTTTTGTCAAAAGATTTTTGACCAGGGCTGAAGAACTAATTCCACAGCCCTTTTTTCCAACGCTTTAATTCTGATTGTAAATAACTGCGCTTCAGGCTCAGGGGTAAATCAAATGGATGAAATATCATCAGCCTCGAAAGTGAGTTCTCTTGCCAGAGGTGCTGCAGCTGAATCAAAAGGTCAAGGAAGTATTAGTGGCAGTTTGAACAGAAATTAAACTAGTCCCAAAAACCAAAGAGCTCATAAGAATAACATTTAAACAGCATTTCTTGGTCCTTTACAGGCATTAACTAAGAAATCCTCACTGCACCCTGGTGACATAATGAGAAATACGATGGTGGTATTGATACTGAAGATTCAGTTGCAAAGTGCAACCAAATCTGCACCCTATAATTGAGTTGAAATCCTGTATTTTTGATCCTTAGAAATTGCAAAATATTGGCTTAAAACTCAAAGTGGGCAGGAAACAGAATTGTCATCCGGCGAGAACTTTTCTTCTTTCTGAGCCTAGATAAGAGAAGCTTCGAAACAACTAATTTGCAGGAAGAGGACAGCACAGAAAGAACCCAAGTGCTTGATTCAGTGTGGGTATTTTTCTTTAATAGTCCTGAAGTGCTTAATTTTCTTTTCAGGACCTTGGTTTTATTCTATCTTTTAGAGGAGTGTTGCAGCATATCATTCACTGTGCAGGATCAAGTAAAGGTTAGTAAGGAGGCCAGTTCAATGGGGGTCACTTTTCCAAAGATCCTGCAGAGAGCTCCCCCAGTTAGGGTTTTAAGCTTACTAAACGCATTAGGTCTCTTTACTGTAAAACCTTTTCTTTCAGCTTTTCCTTCTAACACGCTTACCCTTCCACTGTATGGTAAAGCTTTTCCATTTTAAGTATTTTGTGGTTATAGGAAAAGGAAATTACCTTGATAAGCTCTGTAGTTTTCAGTACAGGAAGAATTACTCTAACTGGTAGAGGTAAAGACATCTCCTCTATATCTCAAGGATGAAGGTACTGAAAGACTGTTTTTCTTAAAGGATGATTAAAAGGACAAGAAATAAATACACAAACTTGAAGGGGAAAGTTGCCAATGAAGGAAGGAATCATTTAAGATGGTCCATAGGTATATAACTAAGAATAATGGGATATCATTAGGCAACGAAAAACTCGCAATATATATCAAGAATGAAACACTTATTGTCATTGTAGTATATCAAGCCATGGTCTCCCAAAGGAAAGGGTGGAAAATCCAAAGTTGAGAAGACCTCAAGGCACACTGAGAAAACAGGGAAACATGTGAGGGAAGGAACAGTCAGACACTGGCAATAGAAATGGCTGGATGACCTACAAAAAAATAGGTCTTTTTCTCACTCCTCGTCCTGGCAATTACTGTCCTATAAATCTAACTTCTCTCCCCATTAAAATAATGGAATATAAAGATGGAGAAAATATCATGAAACTTCCAGAGGACAATGGGATCGTGAGCCGTAAGGAAGATGGGGTTGAGAATTAATAACATCAGTGTAAAGACAAAGAAGAGGGAAGGTTATGTGATAAGATTTTAGTAATAAGTTTGATAGAGTGCGTCTGAAAATCTTGAACCCAAAAGGTCATTTAGATGCCTAAGATACCGCCACTTCCTCGTTAGGACTGTCTGTGAGAGAAGGTGATGATAAACAGCAGAGTTTCTAATGATGGAGACTGGTCTGAAAGTACATTGCCGTGCCTTTTCCCTTGTGGTGTCTTCATTCCTGATGCAGAAAAGAACCAGCATGATAATGATGTTTCTTACTAACAGGAAGTTAATCTTAGTCCTAAATGCCTGTCATGGCAGAGAAATGTTTCCAAGGGATGTATCCAGATTTGCAGTACTATTTGTTTGAGGGAATGGTATTTCAAAATTGTTCATTTTTAGGCTTCTCATACTCTGAATTACTCTGGACAAAGCTAGTCAGAGCTGGTGGTAATACCCTTCTGTAATTTAGGTGATCACAGTGTTTCATATTATTGTTTTGCGGTCTTCATTTTTTTTTTCTATTGAAAAAATGATGCACAAAGAGGTCATTTCTCTTAAATATGCTGAGGTTGTTACATCTGGGAAACTTTCGAGGTCCCCTCATATGGTTACAATGGTGGTCACTGGTATGTGGGTAAATAAAGAAGTCTGGGTGGGATTTCTCTGACTGTTCATTACAGATCTGAATGGTTGAAACCTCTACCCAGCACAGCTGTCCAGGCTGGTCAGATGGGTGAAATTTTCAGGCTTTTTTCTTTGACTATAAACTAGAGGATTAGTTCAAATACAGACATAGAGGAATGAAGATAGCTGAGTTGGCTCGGAGTCTTGTAACCAAGTCCTGTGAATCATCTGCTTGCTTTTGTAGTTCTTCCAGAACAATATCTATAACCTCCAGAGAATGCCTTTAGATGCCCAATATTACCATTTAATTTTGTCATGGGCCTTTTTTTCAAAGCAACTGTATTTCTAAACATGGTATATCACACCTTATCATATTTTTCACAGCTTCCTACAGACAGAGTTCAGGTTTTAGGTATTGTTCTGTAGGATAAAGGAAGTTGTTGTAGTTGGATTCTTAACTACAAGATGAGAATGGATGTTCCCCACCATGACCTAGAGTTTTTGTGCTGTCTGATAGATAACTAGATCAGTACAGACCACCAATGACATGTGTAACCTTGTGAGGAGCCTTCAGTCCTTTCAAAGCTGGTTTTTCAGGTCATGAACTCCTTAGAGGAGAACCTGCTCTTCTCTACTTATTCTTGTGCCAGCTGGATTCTCATCATATCTGGGACCTGGATGTACCCTCTGCCCAAGTTGTAGCTGAAACATCACTGAGAAGCAAAGCTGTGTTCCTCCTCTTCTGCCATGACTCCTGCTCCTGGTTCCACATGGATCAGCAGGGAGCATGTTTTAATCCTAGCAGACATTCTTTGCTTTGCTGTGCCACTCTTCAACACCAGCCACTTCCCAGCCTTGGTGGTCTGTGCTGGATTCAGTCTGAAAGGTCAGCCGGAGAGGGGAGGCCAGATGGCCGCAGAGACCCAGCATGTCGGAACACTATGTTTAATTACACACAAATTTACTGCAGCATGTCAGGAGGGAGACAGGGAGCTTGTCCCATGGAAAGGTCAGGCATTGTGTGGTGGCTTTGCCTAAATTACACTAGGAGGAATGGAAGTGAGACCTTGACCTTGTATAATGAATGTACAGCCAGACCCCAGTGGGCACAGTGCATTCATGTGTTCAGTTCTTGCTTCCCCAGACAAAGCAAAAATAATTTTTTTTCCATACTCACTAAAATGCCCCAGATTTTCCTTTTCTCAAGAAGTGATTGTATTTCAGGGTACAGGATGCTAGGTTGTTACATCTGGGAAAAAAAATTAACAAAAAAACAAAAAAACAAAAAAAAAAAGAAAAAAAGAAAAAAGCAGAACAGAAAAAAAAAACCAAACCAAACCAAAACAAAAAAAACCAGGCTATTTTTTGTCCATGGAAAACCACCTAAATATGATATGGACATCAGAGAAGAGTTTAAATTCAGATGCAAAAATTTCTTCTTTTAGGGTAATTTGATGGGGTTATTTCTCTTTGAATTTTAAATTCTCCAATCTAAATATCTGAAAAGGTCCCATTTTTCTCTTTTTTTTTAATATTCTTTTCATGATATAAAAATCTGAAAGAGGAACAGATTATGATTTTAATTTATACGCTTATTTATCTTGGTTTAGTGTTTGTTAGCTTACTTGTTTCTGAAGGAGGAGAAGACGGAATGAGGGAGGCAGGAGAGTTTCTCTTGCTGTTACTGTTGCTCTGAATCTCAGTAGCATCCAGTGGTCACCACCAAGATGAAGATCCCACTGTGCCACGTGCTGTGTGTGCATTTGTTGAAGTACAGTCCCCACTGAAAAACAGCCCAATTCCAAGTAAATGTAACCAGGATTAAGACAGGGAATAAATGAAGAAGGCTGGAGAAATTTGTTTCCCAAGATTACAGTTGATAAATGACAAGCTGGAAGGGAACTTTATTGTCCTGATTTCCAGTCTAGTTCTAGTCTTAACGTAGGCTTATTCAAAGACATGAATATGATGTGAAACTTACCTGGGGAAGGTGCCGATTAGAAATTCTTGTAGGCAACCCACAGTGGTTAGGTTTCAAATTACATTAAGAGCTTGACATGATTTAACTGCTTCTGCAACTAACCAAGTCTGATGGAGCCTATAGATTTCCTTTTCCTTGGAATGAAAAATCATAGACTGATCTCATTTTATTCAAAGCAGTTGTTCTACTACTGCCTTAAACAATGAGGTTTATATCATTATTTGTCAGTTTGGCCTCCTGGGATATTCCTTTAGTTTCCTTAAATGAGAAATGAAGCACAGGTAGCAGTGGTGACACTTACTAGTGCCATATTTCTGTATCCTACCATCTTACTGGTACTTACTCTGCAGAAGAAGTGGCCTGTCATTTGTAAATGAAAGTATTCAGGACCAGGAATTTATTTCTATGTTTTTTGAACATACACATTCAATGAACAAATGTTAAGAACTTAAGTAACTCCATAAAGAGAAGTGGTAGTATGAGAAGGTAAAAATTGCACAAATAGTTAGAATGTACTGCACAGTAAGGCAAAATAAAACAAATAGCAATAACTAAATAAATAGATAAAAGCCAATAGATGGGGACTATATAGCCATAGAAAGTTTTCACTTAGCATCATCACACAGATCAGGGACTGCCAAAACTGGAACTTCAAGAATTTTGGTTGCTTTGAAATGACAGTATTATATTTTGGGGGTACAGTTCTGCATTAGTTGAGGATTACTTCTGACTCCGTGTGCTTGATTTTGATTAATTTTATGGGGCTTTACCACCTTCCTGACCCTCACATTTTAAGAGGCCTGGGAGATCTTCAGCAATTCAGTTCAATAGAGCTGCATGCCAACTCTGTGACAGAAAGTATGTCATCCCATGTAACCACAGAAAGGACATGTCTTATGGTGCTGGCATATGAACAAGACAGACGTGTGTTATGGGGTTGTGAGATGTTATCTAAACATGTAGAGGTCAAGATGACGGTTCAAAGGCCTCTTTATCAAGGATTATGTGTTTATATAATGGACAGATAGCTCCAACACCATACAGTTTTTAGTGTCCAGATTCATTCCACTTGACAGAGGAGTCTGATATTCTTGGAGGTTGCTTTAGATCCTGGACTGAATAGCTCCACGGAGAGGCCTAAATCTCACCATCTCTCTCCATTTTTGATGAAGTCAAAAGGTAGAAAACCAGTTAAACCTCTTCATTCTTCAAATACCCCCTGCCTAAAACAACGGTGGCATTGCTGGGCATCTGAACATGTCCACGCCATTAAATGCTCTGGTTGGTCATGGAAATGCTATTCCTCTAATTTATCGAGTGTGGGAGGGGCAATGGAATAGGGAAGGACTGGTCCACAAATGCTGAGACAGTGCCAAGCATCCAGGACCATGAGTTTTTTGCACCCATGTCTGTACACCAGCAACACACGTGCCAGTGAGGCAGACATGGGTCTCCAGTTTAAACGCAGGAAAGGGCAGAACTCAGCCTCATTGATGTAAGAAGATATCAAAATAAGTTCTTTTACAATACTACTATCAACAGTCAATACAAAGTTCATTTCAGCTAACTGGACGGCCTATGGGCTAGATGTATGGAAGAAGTCATCAACGGAGAGAAATGGTTGTGTGACATTCGTATGGCCTCTTCCACTTATGAGATCCATATGTCCTCCTTCATCTACCACTGCAGGCACTGTACCCTAGAAAGACTATTTCTCTCCTGAAATTAAACAGAATTTAATTTCACACCCTTTCTATAAGCACAGAATCACAGGATGGTTTGGGTTGAAAAGGACCTTAAAGATCATGTGGTTCCAGAGATGTTACCCACTACACCGGGTTGCTCATCTGCTCAACTTTTGTTATCTCAGTGATTGCTCTGATCACTCATAGCCCTTGTCATTCTATTCCAGTCTCTAATCAGAAGCAGTCCTTGCACCTTCTTACATGACTGAGGTCACACATTTGAGCTCGCGGCAATCTGAATCCATCGCCTCCTGCAAGGCTGCCGAGGAGGTTTGTCAGTCTGTCATACACCTGTGCAGTGGTGGTGAGAACTGCCTGAGAGACATGTCAGTCCTAAACCCAGCTTGCAACAGCCAGGGGTAGATACAGCTGAGCCCTCCGGCGCTTTTCTGGGACTGGCATATTGGGGGAAAAAAAAGGTAGGAAGACATCCCAGGTTCCTTATACTACTTGACCATTACACTCTCAAAGTTAAAAAAAACAAAGCAAAACCAAAACCCCCAAAGTTATCAAAGAAAGTAAAGCACAGAAACAACAAAACCAAACATGTTCACAGACATGCACACAAAATGCTTCTCCAGAACAGAGTCAAAGCTGAATTTAATATTGAGAACTTTTTTTTCTTCTTTTCCTTTTAAACTGAAACCTCCAATAATTGCCTAGTGTTCCTAGGAATGTAAATTACTCTTTTTGGTCTCTATGTGGGAAGCAAGGAGATGAATGGGAGTCTAAATTGGTTTTGCTTCCTGTTCCCTGTAGTGGTTGCAGGATTAGTCCACTGTGCCTCTTTGCCCTTCCATTTCCTTGAAGACACGGGAAAACCTTCATTTTGCCAGGAGTTACTTACTCATTAAAATGAATCAAACAAGCCAGATTGTAGCAGGCATTTGAAAACCTGCTATCTGTCAAGAATTTTAAATTTAAAATTAACATTGAGTCCTCCTTTAAGACAAAAACCTTGACCTTAAGTTGCGTAGTGATTGGCAAGCACTCCCCATCCCCTGACTCGATTAACATTTAAATGCCATTTTTTGTGAATATGAGTAGCGCCTTTGGAACAAACAAATTACTAATGTCTTCCTGCAGGAAAGGAGCATCAGAAGTGTCTTATTAATTTGATGTCTAATTGAAAATCCCTTCCTTGTTCTGGAGGGGTCTGTGTGGCCTAGGAGAAAAAGACATGGGGCACTTTTGGCCCCTATAGATGATATCTCCATTAGCTTATTCTTCATTTGTTTGTGCTTCTGGGCATGCTCTGCAGCAGGACAAGGAGGAATAAGGGGGAAAACTTGTCTTGTATGAGGAAATGTATGTTTTGTGTTTGATTCTTCTGCGAATGAGCAATAAGGAACAACTTACGACCATCCAGCTTTGCATCCTGTAGTACAGCACCGAACTGCTCTACCAAAGAAGAAAGAAGGCTATTGAGAAATCCAAATTTTTCGAGCAAATTAACAAAAAACATCAAAGATGGAAGCTAAACTCAGAAGCTCTGGGATTTGGGCTATTGAGCAGTTAGGGTGTTGATGTTTCAGATGAACACTTAGCAGCCCTAACCACTATTCACACCACGTGCTCAGCTCATCTATGTTTGTTGGATCTCACTCATCTCTTTGTAGCCCATGAAGGTTAGAATCTAAATAGCATCACAGAACTACTAAGGTTTGAAAGAACCCCCACAGACCATAAAGACCAACCTTTGACCAAGTACCACTATTCCCACTAAATCATATCATGAAGTGACGTGTCTACTTATTTTTTGAACACTTCCAGGGATGGTCACTCTTTCACTCTTCTGGTGAGCCTGTTCCAAGTTTTACAATGTGTACACCTTGTTGGTGAGCACACATTAGAGGTCCCCCCATCCTACATCACTCACAGAGAAGTTTCACAACAAATTTGCAGGTTAGCCTATCAGTTATGTGCTCCTGTTTTGCATTTCAACAAAGTATCTGAGGCCTATGCTGTTGGCAAGGGAAAGTATAAAAGGGAATGCTTCACCAGCCAGCACATTTATCTGCCAGCACTAATTGTGCAAATTGGGAAAAATTTGTAAGATGCAAAGGTGCTGCTCAGAGAACAGCAGAATTTGCTGCTGTATCAGATAAATAAATATGCATATGCAAATTAGAAATGGGCTGCTTTTTCTTCTTTTTTTTTTCCTAGGATAATGCCCACCATCTCCTTCAAATTATGTCAATTTGACATTGTAAATTTGCAAGGTACACACAGGAATCCTGATACACCAAGTCTGGCACTCGTTCTGTTTCGAGTGTTTTTCCCCCCATCTCATTAACTCTGTCAGTTAATTCTTGTTCAGCCACTTTGCCATATTCTATATTTAAATTTTGTATAAGAAAAGATGAGATTTTATTTAATTACTCCCTTGTCCCACCTTTTCTTACTAGAACTCCCATTACAGTCTGTCTATACACACATGCTACCCTTCCTCTCTAGCTATAGAGATTTTTCTTTTTTAACCTACGCTTGAGCTAATGAGCACGGTCTTCTGTTGTGGTGGGTAGAGAGAAGTGCACTCTTTTATGATGTGGTTCCTCTCATCCTAATGTTGAAATCTAAAGTCAGTCAAATGAATTGTGCCCCAAAGCGCACATTTCTCTTTGTTGATTATAGAGAATATCAAATGTGACTCACTCAGATGAAGTAATCTGTGTTCAATGACCACATCTGGCTGGATAAGCTTAAATTCACTCCATCCTCCTGGAGGAGAAGTGTTTTTGAGGTACCAAACCCAAAATATTATCTCCTACTCCTCAGCAGCATTCATTACAGAGCCATGATATTTATGATATCAGATTCCTGTGTGCTTGGACATTAGTGAAGGTGCAATTGCATCCATATGTGAAAAAAAAAAAAAAAAACCAAGCTGCAGACATTTCCTAGGTACTACCTTGGCTTCTGCTTTACCAAAATGGGATGGAGATGTTTTGTTTGAGCTTGCCCTCATCTTGTAAAGATATCAATCAGATTGTGTGGTGACAGCATGATCATCATTTTAGTGTTCAACTCCCCACCCCCTGCCAGTTCAAGGATGCTTTCTCCAAAGAATATTTAATCTCCAGCTATCTTATTCATGGCTTTAAGTAGTATTGTGATGAAAAGCTCCTCCTGACCTAAGTGTTATGCAAAAGGCTTAGGAGAAATATGTTCTTACAAGACTTTCAGCTCAGTCAGATTGAAACATTTATTTTTGTACAAAGAGTGCATCACAACTTTACGGGTGTTCAGTCTTTCAAGCTTTTTTTTTCCCCACATGTTAAAAAAATAGTAATAAAAAAAGAAAACATGAACTATATATCGATCTGTGTCCTGCTGGACCATGTGATTTTAAAGTACAGTTAGAGCTCATCTGCCTGTTTTCAGTATATGTATTACTCTTAGTTGCAAGTGCTGAAGAAAATGCTGGTATTTGAGCACTTTGGGAATAGATCTGCCAGCATTTCTACTGTTTTCTTGAAATCTTAGGCTTGTTTGTCTGACACAGAGGTGATAAATCAGTGCACAGAGTGCAGGTGACCTGGTCAAAGGTGTGTGGTTAATGCAGTTAATCGCCTGTTCTGCTCTTCATCAGGAGGCTGTGTAATTTATAAGATCACTGCTGTAAAACCATTGAAAGCATGCATGCCATGCCATTGGTGCTATAGACCCACAAAACATGGGTAACAGAATTTACAAAAGGTATTCCTATAAGGTTGGCTTTTTGTAAACTGCATATACATTATATAGATTACTGTGCTAAAGGATGTTGACTCAGTCTTTTAAGTAAAATATAAACATAAAGGGCTCTCTGAGTGGGATGACTTGGAATAAAGGGGCAATTGTATGGTGAGGCTCATAGTGTGTAAATATCCTATAACATGGCTGTGGACAGCCATACTCAGAAGATACCCACAATCTCAACACCCCTGTAAAAAAGGAGCTGGGAGGATGGATCAGGTAATGTAGAATGCAATTTTGCCAATTGTTTTCTATTATGTATTTCCTCTAGACCTGTCTGAGTGAGTATTCACGATCCTAAATAAAAGGGCTTTCTTTATTTCCCTGGGTGGTTACAACCTAATATACTTTTCATTTACGAAAATTCTCCTTGGCATCTATGTCTTTCATTTTTCTTCCTGTATTTGTGTGTAACTCTATCAGCAGGTTATCTGTTCAAAACTGATGGCATTTTGGAACCCAGGACAGCATTTTAGTCCTGTAGCTTGGTCAGCCAGTAGTAAAAAGCTCTGGAACAGATCACTGGCTTCCTTTAAGATTTTACCTTTCATCAGTTTCCAAAGGAAAGTGAGAGTAGGCCAGAAGTCTGAGTGGGAAGTATCTTTATGGACTTGGACACTGTAACTTCATCTGTCGGTAGAATAGGCCATTTTGAAGACTTGCCAGTGTTTGGGGAACAGAAGAAGAAAATACAAAGCAAATCAGAAAACAGAACATACTGTTCTTTCACTCTCTTTTCAAGAAAAATGTATTCCTTTGCCCATGAAATTTTGGTAATTTTATAAAGGATTCATTTTCAAAAACAGGAGAAAGCATGATCTCAATATTATGTTCTCTGTAATTGCAAAGTCTCTAAAAAATCTTTAAGTTATGTTAACTTCATTTTTATGAAGTTTCTTTCACAGAGAGAAACCTTATGGGAAAAAAATCCCCAATTTTTGAAGAAAATAAGGAGGCTCTTGTGTTTCTTGAGGTTAAATAAAAAGTAACTAAACATACTACAATTCCTATCACATCTATTAGCATTGTGATGGCTGGTTGTTCTTAGAAATAACAGAAATTGTTAGGTTCTCGTAGAAGATGAAAATGAAGTAGTGGTGTATGCTGTGAAATAAAGGGCAGAAATTTGGGTGCGTGCATACCTGCAGTGGGGAGAGGATGAAAAATCAGGGAGAGGTTCTGAAATGAGTTTGCTTTTATTCAATCACTTGTCCAGGATCTTTCTTAGTGCTTCAGAAAGGTTTCAATAAAAAACAAATAAAATGCATAATAAAATACAGACTCACAACAAAAATTCAAATGACCATCCCAGCACAAGCCCATAAATAAAAGATTCAGCTAGTGAGACACCCACAAAATACATTTTCAAAAGGCTTTTAAACTGATTAAGGAAGTTGACTTCATGTATATTGATACTGGAGGGCACAATTTCCTGCAAAGTGCAGGCAGGCAAGGCTTGGTATACAGAGGGTAACCCGGGATGCAGTTTTGTAAGGCTATAAAACCAGCCCTCCCAACAGGTTGTTCTTAGAAGTAGACTGTCATTAAATCTTAAAGAAAGATTTAGGTATGTGTTCTTCCTCTTTCTTCTTCCTCTATCTATTTTAATTTCAAAAAGTTTTACAATCCTCAGTGTAATAGCTCATCTGTCTGCAAAATAAATAGAATTTATTCTGTTCAGCTGAATCATGCAATAATGTAATCAGGAAAGAGTCATAGGCTAACACACACACAACTTGATCACATTAACTTCATTTTTTTAGAAAACCTAGCCCTACTTACTAAAAAGGACTCTAACAATCATTTCAACCTACAGTTGTGTCCAAGAACCAAAGATTTTTTTCTGTCTTGGCTTTAAATCTATCTCATGTCTTAAAGAAGATTGATTAGACATTTTAAAATCCCTTAAAATGAAAATGTTGCATTTTTAATGAAGAATAAGGATGGCAATAGAATATTTCTAGATATTGTTATCCAAAAGTGTCACAATGCCGCCAAACTTAATCTATCCATAACACCAGTTTAAAAGTATTACTTGTATACACAGGTGGGGAGGGTTTAGATAAGATTTCAGTCTCTCTCTTTACCCTCTTGGTTGAATTCTTGCTCTCGTCTCATCTGGTCTTGCTGTGGTGACAAGTTTGGGCTCCATGTTTTTAAAAGTCGTATTTTTGGCAGTCACATGGCTATATGATAAGGTGAGGTTGCCTCACTTTCCCTGTTTCTTATGGGTCCAGAATGCAGGATAAATGTGGGAATGTAGTGAAGGCTGCTGACTATACATGTGCTGCATCTTGAGAACCCTCTGAACTGAAAATTATTGGAGTTTAGGAGATTGTACGGGATAAATATAAACTTTCTTACCTACTTTTGCCCTATGCTCCAACTCTGATGAGAGGAGCTTTAGCTGCATGGACTTATTGTATGATCCAATAGAAGTGGCCTTATTCCTTGAAAATATTGAGTATCCACGACTCTCCTGTGATAGGAGCATGGCATCCGTAGGAAATGAGCCGAAGGGAAACCTCAGGATGCTTCATGTCAAATACACACACAGAGCAGAGCTGCACAGTCCAGGTATGTCCAGGGTTGCTGAATGCCCAAAATAAATTCCCGAAGTCCTCTAATCCAATGTGTTTGCAATAATGTGGTAGAAACAGATGTATGCTGGAGACATGATAGCCCCTTCAAAAGATCTTTTTTACATCCTCATTCACCTACTGGCTTTTGGTTATTCAGTGATGAGAGTTTTTGCTATGTGATGTAGCACACGAGGCACTTGCAGCACAAAGAACTCAAAATATGAAATAGGACAGGCACAGAGTGGAGAATTTAAGCACGGGAAGATTAAATGACTTGCCCACAAGGATCTCAGCAGTCTGTGGCAGAGCCATGGACTAACCCCTTTTTTCCAGCCCTACCTCTTGCTTCAGTCTATCACTTGCTTTGTTTTCTTGTTTTTATCTGGCCCTTCTTTCCCTGAGGG
Source organism: Oreocharis arfaki (assembly GCA_013398015.1). Taxonomy (NCBI): domain Eukaryota; kingdom Metazoa; phylum Chordata; class Aves; order Passeriformes; family Paramythiidae; genus Oreocharis; species Oreocharis arfaki. The sequence goes on along the minus strand of VZRR01001440.1, from coordinate 391,195 downwards.
CAGAGAAATTTCCCAACTCACTGGATCATTTTGTCAAGGGAGATAGATAACTTTCCAGTTCCTCCTTCTCCCCACCCTCTTCCCCCCATTAGCCAATCCAATTATAGAAAATCAAATATCTTGCTAGTGCTGGCCGAATTCAATTACACAGGTACTTCTGGGTAAATTTTGGCAGTGAATAGTTTGCTCGCTTTACCCAGACTTTTCTCTTTAATAAAATGCTCCCAGTTAGCCAATATATCTTGTTATAAAATAAAACAAAACCCCACATATGCATGCAACCATAGATAAGCAGAGACATATTCTTCAGATGCTTTCTGGGTATAGATTTTCAGGTATCTCCCAGGACCTCTAAACCACACTGGATCTGAGCTGTTAAATCCTGTCTGTCTCCTCATGATTAAATGGCAGGATAGGAAGTCCTGCTTTCCAAAGCTGGAGCTCAGCAGGAAAATACCAAAACTGCATCTGCTCAAAATATGTTCCCCTTTCTCTAGAAAAGAAAAAACCCCAAACATTTCATGTACAAGTACATTTTTTAAGTAAGGTTTTTCATTTGAAAGCTCTTATTTTTTATTAAAGAATGTCAGAGCAAGACCAGGTGGAAGTTTGGATGACTCATATTCTTATTTATCTCCGTAGGCTTAACTCTGTCTTTAGGTCGCATTGCTTGTCTCCTCTGCTCTGTACGGGACAATTCATTGCCAGACATGAAGTCCACCTGGGGATCACTGCTCAGAGAGGAAAAAGAAGACCTCTGGCAACTACCCTTTAGCTCATCAGAACAAATTTTTACCACAATATTTGGGGTCTTCTGTAAAAACTCTGCAAGGCAAAAAACCCTCGTATTTTCCTCAGGAAGTAAATTGTTGTTGGTGAGGTTTCACAGATGACCAAATTAACAGTTGCATAAGATAAAGGACATAGCACTATAAAAAAGTAAACCAACCAAAAAAGTATTGCCTCAAAGAAGGGTACCTCACACTATTTCTTTAGGGATCCCCGGACCAATATTAAAACTTCCACAAACACTTCAAGGTTCTGTGAAACGCAAACCTTGGCCAAAATAACCAAACCTCAACTGTCTGGCAATTATAAGATATTGCCTAAAAAAGTATTTTGTTGTGTTTTTAAACTTTTTGAAGCTTCTTGTGGAGAAATACTACAAATATTCTCTCCCTCTGAGTCCTGTTGTTGTGTTCTTGACCTTACACAACTCATCCACTAAAATGAGACAGTGGACTGGCATTTGGAATGAGTCAGAGCTGATGTATCTCCTTTTTCTCTTGGATAGCACCTCTTCTTCCCCTCAATAAAACCTTGTATTATTCAAATGGGGTGTAAAGACAGCGGACTAGCCAAGAAACATGCACTTAAGAGGTCTGAAACACAGAATGCTAAACATGTCCCCTGGACCCCATCCAAGCTGGTTTAGTTAGGAGACTTATTTCATAAAGGAAATGGGTGCTAAGTGTGAAAAGTGAAAATACGTGGAAGGGCATTTTTCAGGCAGCTTTGCTGATCACGGCCAGATAACAAAAAAGTGGTCATCTCTCATTTCAGTAATTCTTCTGAAGCAATTCTTATTTCTTCTTTGTGACCAAAATTTTGACTGTTTAGGAGGAGGTGGGGAAGGGGGAGAATGGGATTAGACTAATATTAGGTAGCAAGAACATCCAGATTTAGTACTGTGAGGATTAAAAAAAAAATCCCAGAGCTTCAGAGTGGATAAAAGCTTTCTTGCTTCAGTGCCTAAACCAACTTCTAATTAATGGGGTTTAGGAAGACATTGTCCTTATGAGTATGTTATCCCCATAGCTGTCCACTGAAGGGTACCCTGCCTGTTGCAGAGAAGCAGATGGTATTGACCACTGTCTGAGACAGGCTATTGAACTGACTGTTGATCTGGTCCTCTACATCTGTGCCTTTTTAATCTAATCTCATCTAATCTAATCCTAATGCATTTTTCTTGTGTGTCTCAAAACCTCCCAGGTATATACATAAAATCTTTTTTAATAAGCTCTTCAATTCCAATTGAAAGAGGCCTTCTGGTTTGAGATAGCCTCCCACCTTACCAATCCAGCTATGAAATCTTCACCCCAAACAGTGATGTCATCCACTGCAGGTACGACATTTTCACCCAGAACAAATAGCTGTCCAGTGTAAGGATCGGTTATAAACACTTTGATTTCAAAGGAAACCCTCCTGGGTGCTGGGAGCAGTAAGGGGTTGATTTGCCCAGGAAAGGTGCAGGGTGACACACAAACAAGTTTCAGAGTCAAGATGAGCCATCTGTGATGAGCTGTGTGAGGACACTGCTGACTATAGATGAGCAATCATTCCATGGACACAAGATGTAGAGGATTGTCTGTGACTTGTGCACCTGGATATAAATCATGCCATGACTTTTTTTTTTTCTCCCACCAGTCAAACAGTCAGTGTTTTGAAGAAGACTTTGTCATATTTAATAGTGCTGTCAGCCTTGCAGTTTTGCTGGCCTGTTAATAAGAAATTCCAGAGTGACACTATTAACTACTGTTCTCCCAGAGCTGAGCCACTATAGTCTCCCAAAGCCAGCCACTATAGTCTCACTTGAGGTGGGGTGAAAGCCTTCATGGTGCAAAAATGAAAAGCTCAATTCACCCCCAGGGTAACTTACGTATATTTGGGAAGCCAGTCTGCCACCTGCCTTGACATCAATAGTGACAGGGGAAGGAATTTTAACCCTTCTGGGCTGATATGGATGTTGAGGCAAACACAGGTTGAAGTTCTCGAAGTAAATCATTTATATTCTATATATTGCTGGTGCTTTTTTTTTTCTTTTTTTTTTTCTCTGGGTGCCATCTCAGTGTGAAGATAAACAGAGCTGGCAGGAAATATCCTCTCAAAACAGAGAAAGAAAAGCCTTAAGGAACTTGATAGATAAAATTGTATTTATATTTCCCCACTCTGGTGAGAGATTTATCCTGCAATAAAAGTTATGCCAGAAGCTCAGACACACAAGTCCAGACTAATGCCAAACTCCTGCCAGAACCACTAAATGATCTGCATGGTCAGAATCTGCTTTCCAGTATGTGAGAAATGACTGCCCTAACAGATGACTTAGTTTTCCTATTTGCTTTTAACAAGCTGTAGCAATGAGTTGGTGGGTGTTTGCCCTGTGCATACAGTCAGTTTCTATTGTGTTTCGGTGTGCACTTTTACCCTCTTAAACAGGTCATGCTCCAATAGGGAAAAAAAGATAAATAAAAAAATTCTTTTCTGTCCAGATGGTCAAAAAAAGCAACTCACAGGTGGTTGGAGTCAAAAAGTTTAGGGCTGTTGATTTTGTTAACCCATTCAGTCTCAAACAGAGATTCCTCTCCTTCAAACTCTTACATTTCAGTCTTTTGATGCAGGTAATTTGACCTTACATGGGGGACAAAAATTGTCTTTTGAGAGATAAGGATGTTTTCAGAGGCATAGCCACGTGAACAACTGATTTCAGCTTCTGTGGGGTCTTCCCTGATGCCAGCTTTAATTTTTATTCATCACGGTGTTGACTTGGTTAATTGTGCATTGAAAACAGCACCGTTTGCACCATTAACATTGGGCTGATCTATTCTATCAACAGAGGAACAGAGCCCAAATGGATGCAAAACACCTTGCAGCTGAAACTTGTCGTGTGAGATCTGGTTCCAAAAGACATTACCCAGAGTTCTGAAGAAAAAAGGTGCGAAAAAGAAAAGAATGCTTTTCCCCCTTTGCAAAAACACAAAGCAACCCACAATACCAACAATAAGTAGAAAAAAGGTAGAGAGTGGGATTTTGCTACTGTTCAGATAATTCAACAAATGTTTGGTGCAGCATTCACTGAAGTCAGCAGGATTCTTTCCATTCCCTCCCTTGTCCAATTGCAGCATCATTAGCCACATTACTTCTAACTGTTGGGCATCTACATCTAATGTTGCCCTCTCAATTGCAGCAAATAAAAATAGAAAATTAGAGAACTCAGCTTTCCATATCAGCACCTGAGGAAGGGGACTGAGCGAAATTTCCAGCCAATTACCTTCATGGCCAGATGCACAAGGTTTTGATCACCTTTCCTTCAGTTTGGGCAGCATTATTTGCTGTACAGCATTTTCCAGGTGATGTTGTAAATGACAGACCCTCATAGGCAAGGCGCACCATGCAGGGATGCTGTTCTGAAGCTGCAATCTTTGCACTTCCCATCTTTTTGCCACTTCACATTTGCAACATTAACATTGCGTTAACATGGGGGTGGGGTGTTTAATATGGGTGTGCGGTTGTTTGCAAATCAGTTTGCAAAGCACTTTGGGATCCTTCTGAATGAAGGGTACTGTATAAGTGTCAGTCATTATTACTATCATTATTATGATTATTATCATTATAAGTTCACAAGGAGACAAACAGCTGCCTCAGAATAACACTGGGGGTAGATTTTTCAAAGCCGCAGTGGAGATTTGAGCTGCGTGTGAGTGCCATGAACACACAGCTAATGGCAGTTCTAATGCATTACCCAGCAAGGAGAGCTTTGGCCTTGTGAAAGGAAGGGTATTTTCGGAGCTTCAACTCCAGTCCTTAAAAAGCAGCACAACAAGGTAATGCCAGGGAATTTCAGCTTCTTTTCCTCAGGTGAAACATGATTCATACGAGGGCATGTAGTGGGGAATGATGGGGAATTGATGGGAGGAAGGTTTGTGGGAACCCTGTAAGGTGGCAGCTGCATCGGGGTTTTCAGCAGCTTCTGACTCTGTAGCCTGAGATGCATATTCCAGGGTAGTGCTGGAGAAGCTCACCTTCTCCATAATTCTGTGCAGATTCATCTCAGGGCAAAACCTTTCATCTGGATAAGCGAGAAAAGGAAATCAAGAAGGAGTCTCTCTGGCATTTTGAGAGCTGGGATGTGTGTCGGAAGAGAAAACTCTTTTCTGGACTTTCAGAAAGAAGTTATATACATAACAAACATATATTACTAATCTTCTGTGTTAGCATCTCATTTCCTCACCACTGTTCTCCTGCGGGTTATTGTTCTTCTCATCTCTACAAACGAAAATTCTTGTTTGGATGAACTTTAAATTAAATCCATTTCTGGGGACATTCCTACGTAAGACTGGGGGGGGTTAGTGGTGTGGAGTTTTGAAGGTTCAATATTTTTTTTTTGTTTTGATACTTATTTTGCCAATTGATCATCTATGAAACATTTAAATTGAGACATTTTGGGGCATTCTGCAGTGGAAGGATATCTGCTGTGGAACCATGCCCCAAGTTATGTATAGAAATATAGCCCTTGGTTGTGAGTACATCTATAGATGGCACAGGTTCTGCTTTTAATATTGCAATTTCACATCACTGTCTTTCTTTTTTCTTGGGAAGGCTAGAAGCCAAGTGTTTGGCTCAAATCAGACATGACATTTTAAAACATAATTATAAAGTAATTGACTGAAACCAGAAGTTACTGTTAGCAGGTTTCACGGCTCAAGTGGAAAGGGCCATAAAGCATATCTCATGACATAACAGTCCCTAATGGTATAGCAGAGCTGAATCTGGTACATCAGAATGTGGTTTTGACAGCACCAACAGAAACAGCTACTGCCCTAACCATATATATTAGTATTCAGGCACCTACTTCCAAACAAAATTAACCCTCGATCTGGATTTTAAAACACCTAATTTTAGTGTAGTTTCTTAAGAAACAGAATTTATGCAATCAGCCTCTTTGTGTTCCTGTCCATCTGTTCCTCCTCCTCAGGAGCTGTGCAACCACTGAAATTTGACTGATCTGTGGCATATTTGGGGTCCCCAGTCAGGTCTTGGATTTTGAAGTGGAGCTAAAGCAGCATGAAGTGAGCTGGAGTGGAGGTGGAGTAAAGCAGCATGAAATTTGGCCCTTCTGAGAGGCTTGGCTTGCTTCTTAATTTAAAGGACAGACAGATCATGTTATATTCTACATAATAATGAAAAGACAGATGCTACAAATATCCTGCTGCTTTGCTGGGCAGGACCATCCCAGACTACATTCCTCAAAGCCTACACTAGAGAATGGCAATTTAGGGTGAATGGGACCTGTGGCATGAGCCACATGGAATTAAATCAAGGCTAAATTGAGGGCATACACCCTTTTCCTCAGTTTACCAGGAAATTCCTGTCCCTTTTACCAAATCAGGAGACATTAAGACCCATATGGATACCATACAGTCAAAAGAAGAGGCCAGAACCAAGCAACCTTTATTCGTGTTATTTTTTGTGATAATCTACCTGTCCACCCTATTATTGTCTTGTAATTAGGGTGAAAGACACTTGAAACAGCAATTCTCTTTTCTTTGTTTTCTTTATGGTCCTGATTAAAAGTGGGTTTTGGTTCATTTCTGCATCTTTATCTGTTCTTTTGATTAAAATAATTCAGGTTTTTTTAAAACTAGGGTCAATTAACCGTCTATCCCTTAGTTTTCCAATCTGTAAGACAGAGCTAATAAATATGTCCCACTTACAGAACTGCTATTCAAAATTAACATTTTTACAACGGATTTGTAGAGAAAAACCCTTTGCAAGTGCAAAGTAATTATTGAACATGCATTTACAGATGTATGACGACAGACAACTGCTCAGGAAAATCCAGCTGCAAATCTTAAACACAACTATCTAGCACTAGCATACTTCTCTAGTAAGCTTTATGGATTAAGGGACCAAAAGGGATTTGGATTTGGAATGGATCAAGTCCCTCCAAAGTTTCTATTGGCCATGTATTTCCAAAATAATCCCACTATCATCACAGTGTTTTCATGTTCAGCTTGAAAAACAACATTTGATTTCTCATCTCTTTAAAGATTCCTTGACTGCTAAGTTGTTGATTACAATTCAGATGTTAATTGAGGAACTGGAGGATGAGTGTGGGTTGTTTTTTTTTGTTTTTTTTTTTTTTTGCAGTGGAATATTTTTGCTGGAGAAATGAGGTGGCAAAGGATGTTTTTGACAAATAGATGCCAATTTAATGCTGCTACGTACACTATTCCTACTTTCTCCTGCAGGGGCTTCCTTTTACAGTCCCGCAATGTGCTAGTTTCCAGAGGCTATGCCTCTGATTATCTCAAAGTTGACAGCATTTCAAACAGTCAGCAACCCTGTTTTAAACGAAGCTGTGGTGATTGGTTGAAAAAGACAGCCTGAAGGCCTCCTGATCCAGGAAGCCACTTACACATATGACATCTTCCCCATACCCTTACTTCTTCAGATCCACTCAATACCAGTTTCTACCATGATAGTGCCCTCGGGAAATCAAACAATTAATAATGGCTGAGAAAAATGCAAAGTTAATTGATGCTTGTTCTATTATTCAATGAAAATTGTGGTTGCCCATGATAGATCTGCAATAGTATTTCTCTTCCTGTGTCTTCCCTTTTGGCACTGCTAAGTCTTTGGGTCAGAGAAAGTGATTCTCATATGTATTTGTTAAGTTTCTGGTCTAAATTAACACTTCCGTTGGGAAAACAAGAATTTTCTCCCAAATGTATAATTATATTTTTTCTTCGTATCTTGAACATGCCTTGTAGAAAATTAAAGTTGATTTAAAGATTTTAAGACTCAGAGAGTTGGCTCAATCAGAACAAACCATACTGTAATTTTAGACTTAGTTTGTCTAACGTGATATTCTATGATGGCTTTACTTCCTAAACTAAAATGTCACCTGCCATCAGATATTTTTTCTTCTGATGGATAACAATAAAGGGCAAAAAAATGTCCTAATTTTCCTTTGTAGAAGGTACATATATAGCATCCTTAAATCTATTTCTGAAAAAACTTTCAAGGCCTCGACTCTTTTTTTTTTTTTTTTAAATCTTCATGGGGCTTCTCATTTTATCAGTATTCAGTTTGTAAAATGGGCAGTTGGAAAAAGCATTGTTTTGATTTAACACTCTCACTAAAGACCTATGGACAAGTCATATTTGTTGCCTTTTCCTCATTAAGCTTTTACCCCTGGATCTCACAATCCTCTTGGTCCATGAAATCACAGAGGGAATTTGCCGTGCTGGCAGTACCACCTGAATTCTTCATGTGTGATGTTGCTGTTGCTCTGGATACATGCATATAGATATATATATATACACATACACTGTTGCTTTCTTCCTGTTATAGTTGTGAGACTGCACTTGGGGACAGGAGGGAAGGTGAATGCAGGACCTTCAGGAAGAAAGGAGCATTTGAAGGAGCGAAGCGTGGAGACAGGATGTTCCAAGCATAAGAGGGACATAAAAAGGAATGAAACATCATTTTGGACAAGCAGAAAAGGGGAGAGGAGACAAAAATGTTGAGTCGTTGGCAAGCACTAAATCAAAGAGGGGGGCCTTGAAGTCAAGGGCAATGCCTTCCATTATATCAATACAATTAATGGCATCCTTTTCAGTTATTTGCATTAACAGCAAAGTTAATGCCGGCAAAGATCAATGCTGAGATTAGTGATGTCCAAATCAACATGCTTTTAAGCAAATTATTTCCACTGTCTGAGTCCCTCTCCTAGTTAGTAGCATGAATCTTTGGTGGTGTCTGCAGCTCCATCAGCAGATGCCTCTTAAGGGCTGCTGTCTCTTAAATATAGTCCTCCTAACATTAGTACCACTTGCACAGTAAGCAGGAACATCAGGTCAATAGATCCACTCAGTGTGGATGTCCTGTACATCAGCAACAATGGCCAGAAGCAAAATGTTCCTTTTGCATTAGTGATTAATATTTCTATTATTATTGAGAATATTTTAATTTCCTTTTCTCTTTGATCCTCTCTCACACAATCTGATTATTGTGCTTATTCCTTCTAAAAAAATGAGCCTGTTTTCTTGGAACATTAAACCCAAACAAATAAATCACAGCAAATCCCATGAACCACCTCTACCCATGTTGCAAAGGCAGAGTAATCAGGCAGCTGTGGTCAGTAGCAGCTCCGTAATATGATGACAATGTTCTTCTCGCCAACAGAAGGCTTGGGAGCTTAAGACTTTCAAAAGCAGATTCAAAAAGATGGCTTTGGCTGGGAGCTGATGGGAATAAAAGTAAATCTGTGTATCTCAAAGTACCCCAAAAACCTCTTAAGGAAAGCATCCTTGACAGCAGTGACCCAAAATATTCTCCATTATTACTCAGTCTTGAGTACTTGGCTGAGTCTTGATCCCTATTCAGCTACTTCTATGTAGTCTTCTTTGCCTTTGGGCCCTCTTATGGAACTCAGAAGTTCTCCAGCTTTGGTTCTGCCCCTACAAACATTTATCCTGACAGACACCGTGTGCCTTGGCACTTTGAGGGCGCACGGTAGCCAGTGACAGTGCTCTCCACAGCTCCACCGAGACACACCCACAGTACTCGATGCAGCTGCTGGCAACTCTGGGCTGCGAAGAAGTTGGAAAGGACTGAACAAAGTAATTTAGACAATGTTTTCTAACTGAAAAATCATGGATTTTTTTTAAAAAAAAAACCTTTTTTTTTTCTTTTTCTGAGAGAAATCATCAGGGAAGTCTCTTAGATTCAGGCTTGAGTTTCTTTTGAAAATTAGTGACAGGGGAGAGAAAGAACTCTGGAATAGTAGGCTTTTGGGAAGTAATCCAAAAAAAAAAATCTTTTTTTGCTGATCAATCAGTTATTCTCTAGCATTTCCTTCTCTCTCTCTTTTTTTTTTTTTATCATTACAATAAATGTGTACTTTGTGAGTCAAATTTTCGGTTTGCTAAAAACAAGTTAGAAAATTGGAGAGGATTGTATGAGAACCATCTTTTTAAATACCATTCTGTCAGAAGACATGATTTCAAATTAATCTTAAGTGCAGACCATTGGCAAGATAGTTTTGCTGGTAATAATAGAACAAGGTTTTGATGAGATAGCAAAGATATGAAAAATATACCCAGAGCCCTAAGACTGAATGTGAATGGACCACTAGATGTATCAGCAGCAGTGGTATCAGTACACTTTCTGATGGCTGAGTAGGCAGGTGGACCATGATGTACAACATTTTTGGTCATCAGTTAGAATTGGATAAGCATTTCACAAAGAAATATCTGTTACAATTAAATATTGTGGTTTTGGCACCTTGAAGAACTGTATGACCTACTTGGATTCTAATTTCTTTTCATTTCTAGAGATCCTGTCACCTCACTCACAAAACAGCAATGTTTTCTGCCCTACACATGGTATTTTGTGACACTAAGACAGTGTCAGACAAGCAGAGCACTTTCTTGTGACCCTTTTCCTTCCTGATAGCCCCCAGCCATTGTGACGCTATTAAGGAAAGCCAGAGGAAGGTGAAGGGAACGTCTTTGGGCCCTGGTTTAATTCAGAGCACCTGCTGTCTTCCTGGGTGCCAGAATTGTATAGCCTTGTTGGGAGCCAGGATGTAATAGCTGTGCCTGATAAATAGCAGCACTAAACGTGCTACAGCAAAGGTTTTCTGTACTATAATAATTGTAGGCGCTGACTTGGTGCAATATATCTTTGCCAGCGTGTAGTGACAGAATAAATAGCTGTTTTTAACTATAGGATCAGGAAAAGCTAATGCAGTGATTGAGGGAAAGTATCCAGCTAAATGTAGTCTGTCTTTGTTGTGCCATCCTTCCAGCCCAGTCCTACCTGTGCCAAGGGGGTGACGGATGGACTCCAGCCTCGCTGGCATCCACTGCTCCTCCCGCACCCCGCGGGGCTGGTTCACACCCGGGGTGCATCATCAGGGCTGTATCTGCCCCTGTGATGGCTCCTGGGCAAAGAGAAGGAGGAGGCAGAGAGGAGGCTGAGAAACCAAACGTTCCAGGAAGCTGTTGGAGGGGAAAAAAATCAAGGTCATGAGTTCACAGTCTTTGCAATCTGGTCAGTCTTTGCTGGCCAGGAGAAAATTAATGTGAGTCCAGCCCAACTCCTGGCAGGATTTCCCTCACACAGAAGGGTGCCAGACTGGTTGGTCACCATGCTGACAGTCCTGCAGGGACCAGGATTGAGAGGGGTCTGGTATCTAAGCTAATGTCAACTATTTTTTCCTGCCCATACCTGGGATATTTTATCTTGCTCAGGTGGTTGTAGGATATTTTACACAGTCACTTTCTTCCCTGCTGTGGCTTTTTTTGGAAATAAAATAAGCACAATACCATAGAAGGGCTTTCACTGATGCCATGCTTCCAGGCAACAGCCATCAGGAAAAAAAATCAGGCTTTGCAAAGTGTTGTCAGGGAAGAGAACCCCTTGTGGAGGGTCTGCTTGGGGTATAAGAGAAAAATATTTTATATTTGGGCTCTGCAGTTTTATGTAAATCGATTTCTTGTGAAAGATTAAGGTACTATAGGAGCAACTAGTGAGGGACCTTTGGAGCATGGGCAAGCACAAAACGGAGAGGTCTTGCTCCAGCTCGACTGTCACTGCAGCTGGCAGGAGGGCAAAGAAGGTGAAGCCTTTTGCTTCCATCCGGGGGCTGACCCAAGATGAGGGCTGCCTCCCATCCTTTCCAGGGCAGTGTTGCATTTGCTCTACCCTGCTTTGCAGACTATTTTTCCTTCCACCTCTCTCTTTTCTGTTGCTTTGCGGGCTCTTGCTGCTTGTGCTGAGAGTACACTTTGCATAATTTATCTCTTTCCTAATGAGGAGATGAAGTCCTGGCTGCAGCTAATGGCACTGAATTAGCTCACCTGCAGTCTGAGCACTGGATCTCATTTACCAGGTCTGCTCTGAGTGTCCGCAAGCTCCTGCCAGCCTTTGAGGTACACACCTTGGAGATGTGGCTGGGCAGTCAAGAGAGTGTTCAAGGGGGAAGAGTTTTTAGTCAGGTGAGACTAAGGTGTTTGAATTTTAAGTTGATTGTTCTGGTACAGTGAATGCCATGTTCTTCTGGGTCTGCCTCGAGTGGAATTACAAACAAACCACCCTCACCCAGGACCGGTAAACCCAGAAGGAAAAGGTCTGCTTGAACATCAGATGTGGTAATCACTCTACTTGCATCCTTTTCATGCACAAAAGCCGCGTGTTTTGGGGAACTCAAGGAAGCTTGCACACTGCTGGAGCTTTAATCAGTTTTAGTGACTTGTAAATGTCTTTCTTCTACAGCAAGGAAAAAGAAGTAACAAAAAAAAAATTCATTGAAGAGAGTTTGGGTTTTGGAACTTTTATAGAAAAAAAGCAAAACAAAACAAACCGAAACAAACCAATCTAAAAGGCAACCAAATCCTTCCAGCAGCATTTCCTCTGTAAGGCATCAAAACCTATGGATGATTGCAGGAAGATTTTAAAAGGTAGGAAATGAACCAACGTAAAACTTGGCAACAATCATCTTATTCAAGAGGCCAAAATCTCATGAATTTGGTAAAAGAGAGCAGGAATCCTTGGAATTTTCAGGTTATTTAAAATGGGGCTCTCAATTCTTGGATACGAATTCCATCCTTATACCCTGTCTGTGGGACAAGGGATGGCAAACGTGTTCACGCTGCACACATCAGTCCAAAGCAAGTTCAGTGGTAGTCTGGTAGGGCTTTTTTTGTAAGAACAAGTGTAGAATCCTGTTGAGTCAAACTGGAGATTCAGAGACTAGCAGAATGTCTGACTGTGGCAAGTGGCACTCACTCAGGGAAAAGGTACAAAAAGAAAGCAGCCTGACAGTGACGGCACTGATTCATGAAACACTTGTATTTTGGGCACTGCTGCCATGCCTGTGAAGCATCCTCATCATCACACACAAAAATTAGGGTTGTTGGCTAAGCTTGTTCCACAAGCAGCAGAGAGAAAGTGGCATCTCAGGAAGATAGGATCTGTCTTACCCTAAGACAAGCAACCTTTCCTGGCCAAAATGATCTGATGCTTTAACTGAAACTTCTTCATAACCAAGCTAAAGTTTTTATGAGTGAAGTGCTTTAATACTGTTTTCATACCTTTACTGATTTTTTTTCTTCTTCACTCTAAGCAGGCACAATTCTTTCAACTGTTTATTGGGGACAGTGTTTTCTCAGCCTCTAACTCACACTCCTCTGAATTCACTGATCAATCCACACATTTTTTCAAGGAGAGTGCCAAACCTTGGTTCAGCTGGAGCTTTTTCAGTACAAAAGGGTGTAAAAACTATGCACCTTTTTTCTCCCATAGTCTAGTTTTAGCCACTTGAGTTTGGAGGCATAGTGAACAGTGTTAATGCACTGCCCTGTGCTTAAAGACTGCATCAGTGCCACTAGAGGATATTAAATATTTCATGGTTTGTTCTTGTTTCTTTTCTCATCATCCTGCATGGTTTCAGCATCTTGTGCAGCCTAGCAGAGGTTGCTTTAGATAATAATGACTGGCTAATGTAAGGCAGAAGAACTCTTTGATCGTTCCTGTGGTCTTTTCTTAAATTTTTGAATCTTCTGTTGTATTTGCTTGTCTTTCCAATCCATTCCTATGCATCCACGTGTGTGATGCACGTTGATGTAGATAACGACCTGTACAATTATCCTTATGGCAATCATTACACATGTTTCTGTGGTTGCACTTACACATAAATCCAGGTGTGTGTGGGTACGTGAAAAGCATCTGTAGAGACACCACTTGGAAGCACCCAAGTGTTTTCCACTCCAAGGATTAGGGGCTGGGTTTGGCCCCGCTGTTTCTATCACAGGAGGGAAGGAATGGAACTGGGGGCAGATCCTTGAAAAAACTGATCTTCCTCCTCACCTTTGTAATCCTCAAAGAGTGATGGATGCAGAATTAGTGTAACATCTTTCCAGCACACCCGAATTGTCCCTAGATGAGAGCAGGCAGGCTGAGGGGCAGAGCCATTTTCCTGCCCCTAGCAATGCTCTCCTCTGGGCAAGCGACCAAGCTTCTGGCCAGAGCCATCCCTACATACACCTGCAAGTGTTTAGATAGGAATTTCATCACACCATATCAGTGAAAACCATCCTCCAGGACAAACATGTGCAGGAGAGCAGCAGTCCCAAAAGCAGCCTAAATACCAGGAAAATTGCCAGACCCTGCTGCATGGTAGACATATGCTGAAAACATCTCTAGACCATGACGAGATCCATGAATCCCTGGGCTTCATTTTCTTCCAGCCCCCTGTTCGTATTCATGAGTTCAGTGGCTTTCAACATAGGTTTTGTTCCATCTTCTGTTCTCTTTTCCAAGGCAAGAGAACTGCAGGCGCTCTGAATCCACAGATTTCTGCGTATTCTTGAGTTAGAAAGAAAATGTTGGAAAATGGAAACTGTTTGTGGTTCTGGATAGACTCTCTGTTTGATTGGGGGTTTTTCTGATTCCCTATCACCGCTTCTACCCTGCTAGTCTCCCCCTCCTCCCTTCCTTTTGGGAACAAAATCTCTGAGCATGGAGACAAAAATTGTACTGGAAATCAGGCAACTGGGCACTTGTTTTGTAAATTTTACATGCTGATGCATTTCTGTGTTAGCCAAAAATAGCAACGAAACCAACAATAACAACAACAACAAAAGAAAAAAAAAACGTTTAATGCAAATCGCTTGCCACTGACTCTTTTCCAAAACAGTAACATTTACTCTATAGTGCAGTGCAGCTGGCTGCTGGCCCCCTGTGGAGATTTCTGACTAAGGTACCATTTAGAAACAATTTGGCTGATCCATCTTACGTATTTTTGGCAGATCTTGTCCCTCATTTCTTCTTTACTAAGAAATCACAACAGATGAGCCTCAGACACAGATATCATCTGCTAGATTCTCCTAGAGGATTATTTTAAACCTAGACCACCTGTAAATGTCGTACTCATTCTTTGGGCGCCTGTCCCAAGATCACCTGTGGCAACTCTATCTGTAAACTCCAGAGCACCTCCTCTGGGATCCTCCAATATTGGTAAAATCCAGGTTCTGCTGAAATCAGTGGCAAAGCTCTGGTAACGGTTTGTACCCAAACCCTGTTCATCCACAGGATGATTCTCAAATTATGGAGATTCCCATTGCATCATTTGTTTATCAATTCATACTATCTTCATAGAGACTTCCTTCTCATCAAACTTTACTCTGTATGTCAGTGGGGTCAGTATTAAGTTTAACTCAGGTTGCAATTCAGTCCCTTGGCAATTTGACCTACTCTCAAGTAGTGCCATTTTTTTTTTGTGAGGTAGCTCCAGAAGGAGCCAGATACAACTAATTTAGGAGTCTTGACTAATGAAAACTGCGGTTAAATTCAAATCCTTTGGGAAACATAAGGCTGTGTCCAGCACTCTCCATTCCGTCTCCAGCTGCCTGTCTCTATCCATACCTTCACAATACTCAGGTGAAAAAAGTGTTCATCTACTATGACCTTCATGTAGTCACTTAATTTCAGTGCTAGGGTTCCTGTAACTTTCCATCCTTTCCTATCCATCATCTCTGCTTACACTGTGGAGTCTTTAGGCAGCCTGGGCTTCCTGGTAGCACTAAAATAGAAATCATAAATTATATTAAGGTCATCTCTCTTCTCTAATATTGTATTTAAACAAAACATATACGGTTTTAAAAACAGCTGCTTTTCAGCCATTGTTATCTTACCGTTTTCAGGCTAAAATGAGAGTTCTTACTGGCTTACATTCAACACACACAAAATTTAGGTGTCTGGAAGTAAGGTGCTGAGGTTAATCTGGTCATCTAGACATTTCTACAGACAATGGAGGAAAAGGACCATCACAGAACAAAGTTTGTCTTGTATGTCTTGAAACTATGACTAAGAACAAAAGAAAGCTCTCTTTGGAGATAGGTCCATCTCTTTATTTGATCATGGAAGGAGCTGGAATGATTAGGTTAGACTAAATACTACACTGTTAAAATTCCAATTGACAGAGATTAAATGAATCATATGCTACATACACACACTTCTTACTGTGTCTGTGTTTTATCCATTGCCCTGGATAAGCGTGACACTTCTGCTTTTATATTTTCTGATTCAGATGCATTTTTCTTATCGATCGTCTTCTGTTTCCCATACGACCACAGGACAGCCTTGTTGGAAGTATCATTTTTTAAACAGGTGCTGTCTTAACAGACCCTAAGACACAAAATGCAGCTCAAAAGGTGTCATGTAAGGCTGGAAATGCCTGTGATTGTGCAAGCATGAAACATTTCTTCTCATCCCGAGCTTACCATAAATTCCAGTTTTGGTGACAGCCCAAAATTTCTCTGTGCTAACTTTCCTATTAAATGAAAACAGCCCACTTACACATCTCTGTTTCCCCCTCAAAGATATTTTTGTTGATGTGTTTGAAACTTTGAGATTACATTGATCTTTCTGAAGGTTGAGAAATTAGCACTGTTTTACCAAAGTCACTCTAAGGATATCTGCTATTTTTGCTTCATTTCACACATCATGTGGTGATTCTTAAAGGTGTAGTCTATGACATATAGTGACATGATTATGCAAAGATTGCCAAATATGTTTTAGACAAAGATTCATTACCAAGAAGCTCAAATAACCTTCCATGATAGACAGTAAGATAAAATATTTCAAAGATTTTGATTTAAATAATTAGATTTTAGAGGTGGCTGCTTATGTATTATACACATAGCATTTTGCACACGATTCTTTCAATGAACTCAAAAAGAGGAAATGCATTGTCCAAAACCCACTGACATTAAAGAGAAACTCTCTGGCTTGAAACCTACCTGCCTTAACAAGAATGAGCTCAGACATGCTAATTTAACATTTTACTGTTCTGTTTTCTTTCTTTTCTTATCACATGTGCTCTTTCTCTCTCATATTCTAGTTTAAAAAGTACATTCTTACAAGATTTACAATGATGGATTTTTTTGTTTTTCTTCTTCTGTTAACTTATTGTCTGGCTATAAACTCATGATAAATTTCAGACATAAAATGTGCCAAAGTCTACAAACCCAGTGGATCACCACCTGGGATGAATAAAAAGCAGAGCTGCTATTTATCTGCCCTTGGAACTAATTAGTACCTGCAGCTCATGTCTCCCTTATTCTCTGGATACTAAGGCATGAACAGAAGTCAGTTACATTTCAGGGTGTCTACTTATGTCTCACTTATCAATAATTTCTCTCTAAAAGACTTCTCGTTGCTCCAAACTGTAGATCAAAGTGATTCAGATGTTACCTGGATCCTTCTAAATTCTAGGTAGCAATATGGGAAGGGTTAACTGCATGCCTATGCAGGATACAGACTGACCTCCTGCCCCTCAGCAGGGCAAACATGCATCTTTACCAGCTCAGCTTGAGTTGATCCTGCCTTGTACTGAGGGAAACTGACCTTTGGAGCTCCCTTCCAGCCCTGTTCTCTCTGATTTCCTTCAGGGAAAAGGAAGCTATCCAAAGCAATTTAGGGTGGGGTCTCTGGAGAACGCAGTATACTTTCTGCAAAGGGCAAAGCAAGGAAGAACTCATTCTGCTAAAGTTATTCAATGCTATCCCCTGCCAACATTTACTTAATTATCTTTCTGTTCTATAATGGCAATTGAGTTACGGCTCTTTCCTGGAACTTCTATATCCTTCCCTAGTGAATGTGTTTGTGTGTGTGTTTTAAAGAAGGATAAATTGAGTCCAATCAGTTCTGCTTTGCTCAAGGTGGAATTTATGATGGCCTTGTTGGAGAAAGAAGCCATGAGGCAGGACAGGACAGTACTGCTGCTACATTTTAGCTGTTAAATATGCATCACAAACTGAATGCTCTTCTCTCCATACTCTTCAAAAATCTGTCTCAGGGATATTGTTGCCACTTGTCAGGATCCTGCACTGCCTAAATGTTTCGTTCCTCTGTATTTGCTCAGCTCCTCCAGATTACCTCAGTCCTTGTGGATTGCACTCACCCAGACCTGAGGCACACAGATTTGATGTTTCTACTCCATCCCCCCACCGCAGAGTCGGTTTGATGTCCATATAAAAAGAAGGGTGATACCCTGCGCAGCTTGTCTGCCTGGTGAACTGGAGGCATCATTTTCCCTACTATCCACTTTCTCCTGCGTTACTTTGGAGAAGACAGCTGGATGGGAATCTTCTCAGCTAATTTTAGTGCTAGTAAAAGGGAAGGTTCTCAGCCGAGGTTACTATTCATAGCTCTCTCTACCATCAGTAGGGAGACACAGGCACCTTTGTAAGCCAGTGGATGCTGCCTCTTGCAGCACAGAATGATTCACTGCATGGGGCACCTGACTCCCTGTTGATGACACAGCAAGTGGAGATGCCTGGCACAAACCTGGTGTCTGAATTTTGCTGGTTAGATTTGAGTGAGCTGAATCTGTCACTCAGTTATGTACCTGTCAAATGAGAATGGGCTGACTTCTCCAGAGACTTTTGAAGGATATATACACTCCATGTTGTTGCTCTGTTGGTATTTCAGTGAGACCACAGTAGATACTGAGGATTTGTACTTTTTCTCCTCCAAGAGCTTTTCCCAAGACCTCCTAGTTAATATTGCAAGTTGCTATCAAAGTCAGTTTACTCCTCACTTTCATAGCTGACACTGATACAATTACAGAAACACTTCTCCTGCAACAGCTCTAAGAAAGCCATGAGCCATCAGCTGAGTGCATAAGCAACAGCATAAAAGAACAAAAACTATAATCTCTTTCCTTGCAGGAGACTTCTGAAAATTAGGATGCATAGGAACCCTAAATTTCAAGTTTTAGAGGGTGCTTCCAATGCTAAGTTTTCAAGATGACTTTCATATATTATTGTTAACATTTCTCTGCTGCACGAGGAGACCCCATGTTGAGATAAAGGTCTGCTGTGCTGCCCTTTACCAGAAGATAATGCAGTCATGGCAATATAATACAAGTAAAGGAAGAAAAGATGAAATATTTTGCCAGTTACTGATCGGGTGATCAGGAAAAAACAATGCCATTTAAAGAAACACTTGACAACATTCCCTCCAACTCCCTAGTAATGAATAGTTTCCAGCTTCCAAACAAGAACAGACAGAGTGTAACTGAATATAGGCCCAAGGTGCCTTTGCACTAATCCTCATGTCCTAGGGTTATTTAGCTTAAGTTTTATTTAGTGTCAAGTTTTACTTCTGTAAAGAGAAAAGAGGGAAAAAAAGAAAATAAAAAAGTAGAGCTGATGAATTTTCCTCTTCCTATGGAATGAAATGCCAGTACCTGTTGAGCTGCATCTTCATCGCTGCCTTGGGGGTATTTGATTTCATGAATCTGATTAAATTATTCTGCTTTCAGTATTTCTTTAATATTGCTTTATAAAATATACTCCTAGTGGCTTCAGTAGTGAGAGCACTTGCTGTACTTTCTTTAAAGCTTGCACTGTCCCTCTTGAGACTGGTGGGAAGAGCCCTTATTAAAGAGTTCAGTCATAAAAGCTTCTTCCTCTAGGAGAAGTACTTTGAAACAACTGAAACACACACGTACTTTTTCACTATGATTACAGAGGCACCCATATTAACGCCTTTCAGCGTACTATATGGACATCCCTGATTTCATTGGCAGAAAACCTCTTTCTGCAGAAATTTCAGAACAGGGTCGTCTGATCAGAGTCACTAACTGATGGGAGACCATTTTCCCGCACAGTGGTGAATACCTGGAATTGGTTCTGTGGCGAAATGTTGCATTTTTATATCATGGGGGTTTCTGAGGCTCTGACCTTGTGTAGGGTAAGGCACTGCATGAACATTCAGTGAGGGACTGTCCTGGTGGCAAGGAGTGCATAGACCTCATGAGCAGCATGGATAAGATCAAAGTGGGTGGAAAAAAATAGAGAGAGGGGACTAAGTAGAGCCAAAGTGAGTGCCGAAGGTGAGTGGCAGAGCTGAGGGAAAAAATCCTTCCTCTCCCCCCACCTGCCCAGTACTTCTGTGCTGTTACTACTTAAAGGTCCTGTCCAAATAGAAAATCAGCTGCGCTACTGCTGTGCCCCTTGACCTGCTATCAGCCCCGGCCATGGGGGCTAACGACACTGGGCCTTCAAAATCACATGAGAGTTTTAGGAGCAAAAATTTCAAGGCAAGTCTTCAAAGCTGAAAGTGGAGAACCCAGGTCTTCTCTTTTCTATGCATTACCCATAGAACACGTAAAGCATGAACAAAATATTATGTAATATATTGTTCACAGAATATATACCAATGTACTGAAAAGACTCACTCTTGATCAGTCTCTGTCCTCCTCTGTCTGATCACATGCTCATAGAAATTTCTGCTCTTTGTATCACTTGGATGCATGCAGTGTGATGTGCAGGGAAACATGGCCCTGTCTTCCACCTGGTTCTTAACTGGGAAATCATCCATCTTATTGCCACTGATGAAAGCTCTTTATTGCTATTAAATGTCTGCAAATAACACCTAAATTGCATTGCTTCTCTGAGAGGCACTTATTATATACATATATAAATGTATATAATAGTTGTTAGGAGCAACTCACGCATCTACTGCTGGTTTGCAAGATAAATGACATTAATCAATAGGATGCCTACAGAACTTTTGGTGAGTCATTTGTTATGCTAATTGAACCACTTAAAGTAAACTGTCAATGAATAGATATTTTTGACAGCTGAGATGAGACGTGGGGCTAATTAGTCAGTTGCTATTAAAAAAAAAAACTGCTCAATTTTAATAATGTAATGTTTAAGAGAGAAGATAATGTTAATCATCTGACCAGACCTCTCTCCCAGAGGATGTAGCAGCAAAAGGCATAGCCCGTCACAAAAAATCAAGTTTCTCTCAGAAGAAAACAAAACAAATGGCTGGCTGCGCAGAGATGACAACCTTTGCAAGAGAGCTGATGTGTCCCATAGGTTACAGAGAACTTTTTAATTAATACACAAAAGCCCAACTTCTGCTCTAAATTACCTGTGTCCTTTTAGATCAATCCCCTTGTTTTCGCTCAAAGTATTTTGCATTCATGCTGGCAGCAATGAGATCATTGGGTCTGACTGCGAGGCTTAGTCCTAACCTACAAATCAAATGGATTGATCAGATACACACACTGTCTAGAAGGCATGAGCAGCATTTTGGCAGCCCTTTGGAGCCGGGTTGTAGAGGGTGCAACTGCATGAAGTTGTGACTGAGATCACAGGAGAAACTTCAAAAGGTTGCACCTCTCTTTCTGTGATAGTTTCCAGAGCTTGTGATGTCTTCCATTGTTTTTCAGTGAAAGCTGCCACTTTCACTCTTGAAATTGAGGAGGCCACAGCAGCAGAAGTGGAAAAGAAATGTTTCGGTCTTAGAGCGCAACAGAAACTTTCTAATTCTAACAGACATAGAAATACTTTGAAAGAAATTACTGTTTTTTATGTACCCAGCTGCTGCAGGGGATAAATAGTTTATCTTGATTCTACTGAGAGCATGCCAGAACCCCTGCTGCCTTAAACAACAGGACTGGGACTTACAGCTGTTAGTACATCCCACCCCAAGGTGGCCACAATTCTGTAGTGGATGAACAGTGACTCTGGCACTGTAGCAGTAGCAATCACCAGTTACCAATTTACCACAAAAATTCTCTCTTTTATTCTGGCCGAAAAAGTACTTAAGACAATTTACCTTTAATTGCAAATTTCTGTTCTTAATGACAACCAGCAAGGTGGCGTGGAATCAGAGCTGTCTGGTTTGCTCAGTACAAGCACTGCAAGGAAAATAAAATAAGCTAGCCAGCCAATCGTCTTAAATGTTGCCATTCAAATTTTCCTTAAAATAATAAGATAAAATAAAGGCAAATTCCTGAATGCGTTGAGGAAAAAAAGCATTCCCATTGCTATTGGTGTTAATTTCTATTAAAACCAAGTGTAAGCCAGAAACTTCAACCCTGATTTCTCTTTGGTTTTATAACTGTTCTTGGAAATTACCAGACTTCACAAAGTGCATTTGGAAGAAAATTGATTTTTGTAGTTTTAAATTTTCAGGCTTTTAAAGTTAACCACGTGGTACAGGTACCTGAAGATAATACTTATCAGTAACCAAAGGAAAAGTATTCAAAGCAGCTTTTCAAAGTACTAAGTAACAAGAAACTAGTTAACGTATCACAGAAAATGTCAGCAGTACTGTAGAATGCCCAGGTCTCTTTATCTTTTAGTCTACTTGTGTATATGCCCCTACGTCTCTACCATGATAGTACCTATATTTTTATGCACCATAGCAATACTAAAAAGTTACAGAAATTATTTCTGTGGGTTGGCTGTGGCCATTCTTCTGTCCCTCTGGCACTGCCCTTGGGCACATTCACACACAAAGTCATGCTCATGCATGTTATTCAACAGACTTTGACTAAGATACAATGAACTGCATTTCCAGGAGCATTAGAAACAACACCCATCTTTAGCATCTTCCCAGGTTCACCTGTAACCCTGTGAAATAATGTCACAAATTAGGAACTGGAGTTTTCGCAAGCCCAGAGTGCTGAGATGTTTTTTGCTGCTGCTTGTAGATGGAGGTAGGGTGACACAGACTTCACCATGAGGGTATGTGCAGCTTTCTCCAAGGCAATTCAGCTTAAGCAAGCATGAAGCACAAGCCTCATCACCCAAACCTCCAGACCTGCTTAATCTGACAGGTCTGAAACAGATTAAAGCCTATGAGCTCTTCGCTTTCTCTCTGCTTTCTGGTGTTCTGGCACTTAGTGTCTTGCCCTGTCTGGAGCATCGTCTGATTTGGAGTGGGTGATGCCCTGTGAATTGAAGGGTTAGTGAGGGCTGGGAAATGTGAAGTGGACATCACAAGTCTTTGGATTGAGTTAACAAACTGAACTATCCGTGAGGCAAAGGAAACAAAAAAAACCCAAAGTGATGGTTTCAGAAACACTGAAGCCTTTGCCTCAAGTTGAGACCAGCTTGCTCCTTTCCCCTCTGTGTCAAACTGAAAGAGATGAGAAACCTGTAGGATGGGTCTCTGGCAGGCACTCAGACACAGGCTCAAGACCTGTCCTGGGTCCAGCTGATTCGTTGGGTATATCCTGTGCTGTAGCTCACTCAGAGTTCAGGCATGGCCTTCAATTGTTTAGGACTGGTTTCTTGCCCAGAACCCAGCTTATTTCTTAAGGACCTTTCAAATCAAATTTTACATGATTCTGTGCGGGAAGATTTATCTCAGCCAGGGACTCTTCAATGTTCCCCTTTTAATCAGCAGAAGATACAAATCTTTCAGGGCCTCCTCTGGCCATTAGTCTCTGGTTTTAGGAACATGCATTTTCAGCTTTTGACATCTGCATTGTGCTTTCCCAAGTGGCATCTATTGGGAGAAGGAAGGTAAAATCCTGTTTGTTTTAATCTCGCCTTACAGCCTTGCTCTATGCTACGGCAGCTTCCTGCTTCATTGGCTATTGAGAAATTTGTTGGTTTAAAGAGTACTCAAATTTCAGACTTTTCCTCTTCCATCTAAAGAAAAAAACACACACATTTCGATGCAGAGAAATACTAATTTTTGCTTTATAAAAGGGGCTATTTGCCTGATCCTTATTCACAACTGCAAACCATCACCCTCATACACAGTTTGTTTCCTTGCTTTTCCACTAATGCTGAGCAACTTTGAAAGAGATTCATGAATACAGTGGGCTGGGGAATAGGAAACCCAGGGCAGAAGGCAGAGGTGTTCATGTGTGGAGTAGGAAATGAGATTTCCTTCACCTTTACCGAGTACAAGGATTTTAAATCCAAACATTGGCATCTATATGTGTTGAGAGGATCCTGCCTAAGAATAATCTTCTAGAAAACTCCAAATACATCTTCAACTGAACTCCAGGCTTATAATGTATGTATCAGAAGTGAGGCTATGCCTTGAAATCTGGGTGGGCTTGAAATCTCAAGTAGCCTTTATCTCTTTAATGACCTCAACACTCCCAAATTTTGCTGAGAAAAAAGAAAAAAAAAATGGGTGTGAAAAAAGATCCAACTTTACAGCCTTGACCTATTTCTAATCCTGTTCTGATTGCTATTTACTGGGCTCCTTTCCAAACATACTGTTTACTTTAGGGCTGATTTTTCTCCATCCAGATTAAAATTCCAGTGAGTTTCCCTCATTCCTTTAGACTGTAACCCCAAATGGGCCATGGTATTTTATTCAGAATACAGTAGCTGGATAATGATGCTCTCAGCAACTCGCAGAAACCAGGCAGTTTGTATATGAGGAGCTCGCATGCACACAGAAGCACACAGGAGCTCATGCATATGGCTCTGAAAATTGCCTCATGCACACACCCACCCAGACAAATGTGCTCCATGAACATGCCCACGGTTCCTTCTACGCTATGCACATATGGACTAAACAATTACACTCACCTATGAGCCTGTCACAAGGCAACAGAAATGCCAGCTGCCTTTGAAATTTCCCGAAGAGCAGGAAAACGAGTCAACAGTGCTGGCCAACATCACATCATTAATCATCTATTAGCCGAGGTTGTGTGCTCCTGTCACCTGTCACTTTGTAATGCATGCAAATCACTCCAAGAGTAACATTTTCAGCCTGACATTTCCAGGGCCAGAGCTGGGATCAACCTGCTCTTTGTATTCAAGATTAAAAGGAAGTAGAGAAACAAGTGGTGAGATTGTTGGAAGGAGACAGGGAAAACGAGAGAAATAAGAGAGGTGATGAAAAATTGGTCAGGAGAGATGAGTTTAAAAATAGAAAGCTAAAATTGTGAGGTTTTTGCCTATGACCAGGAACTACTCAGTTTGAAAACACACCTCTGCTCTCTAGCTCTTAAAGAAAGTGAACCATAAAGATGTCACTATTTTCCTGATTAACTATGTAGAAAGGGAGAATACTTTCTATCCTTTTTTTCTTTATTTGTAACTTACAAATTTGAAATCTGATCTAGCTTTAAAAATCTCTATCTGAACTGTTTGCTGCAAGTTCCCATTACAGTCAATGTATGGAAATAAGATTTTTTTTTTTAATACAATTCCCTGATTTCTGTTTTAGATATGTATGTCAGGGACAAATAAATTGCTGAAGTGCATGGAAATGTCTAATTCTCTCTTTTGTCCAGCAAGGGAGTTGAGGGTGACTAGGTGACATATACACAGGTACTGAAGGTATCTATGTTTACTGAGTTGAATCTTATCTTATTGATTCTAAACTCAGTTTGATTTCTGATTTTTCAGAAGAGACAGAAAGGGTGATACCAAACCAACTTCTATTATTTTTGTCATGACTCCTGAAAAGGTAGGATAATATAAACTCCTCATATCCTAGATCTGACCAACCTAAAAATGCCACATTAAGTGTTGAATATGTTTATTATACACTAAGTTCATCAACCAGGAACCTTTTCAGCAAATTATTGTTGCATGACCAGCTTCTCCAGAAAGACCCACTCTTTTACTTACAAACCTCCCCTGCCATAGTGAAGACATCTTAAACTCTTTTTGGGTAGGTTATACCCGAACAAATGTCAGTGTCAGCACAGTCTCTATTGTGCTGATCCACAACAGACTGTGAAGAGAAAAAGATGAGTTTGGGGCTAAATAAATCTCAGTGTTAAATAAATACCTGAGATAAATCAGATGGAGATGTCTGGTGGTTCAGGTAGAGGTGTTCAGGGCTGTATCACCAGATATGCAAAAGTTCCCACCTTCATATCTGTCTTTCATAAGACACTCATGTTAGCTTTCTCTCCAACCCCCTCCTTCCTTATCATCATTCGTTTCCTTTTCACTGTTTTCATTTCTTCTTCATTTGGCCCACTTTGGCAAAATATGCCTGCCCTTTTCCACGTCCATCCTTATATGGATGAACATGTTTAAGAAAGTCATCCTCACGTGGATGAACATTGCTTCAGTGTGACCACAGGACACCCTCTGACTGAAAAAAAGTAAGGGGTCACAGTCATCTCTGCTGTGGCTCCCCTCTGGCAAGGATGACAGTGTTCTCTGCCACACCATTGTCCCAGAAAGGCAGACACAGATTAATCCTGCATATGCTGGTGGGGAAGCAGTACTGGGAAACCAGAATAAAGACATCAGCAGTCCTCACCAAGATTCAGTTACCTGTTCCCTGTCCTTGTCTTCTGAGGAACTGAGTACAGAAATTTTCTTTGCCATTTAAAGCCTACATTCTTTTTCTTTTCTCTACTGAGATAAATCAGCTTTATTCTTTAATTTCCTTCCTGGGTGTGAAAGGATATACCTTTCTGCAGGGACCAGCAGGGAAACATCTTGACTGTCTAAATTAGGGTGCAACGCTCCAAGGATGGAGGGGCAATATCCTCAGCCAGCCCACAGGATATGTATTTTCAGGAGATTTTGAGGCTTATTTCTTTGGATAGATAAACTGCAGATCATGAAGGCAATTAATCATGGACTCATGGACGAGTACATCTGGAAGAGACCTCAAGAGGTCATCTCATCCATCCCCCAGCACGGAGGCAGGATAAATGTGTACAGACCGTCCCTGACAGATGTGTGTCTGCTTCTCTCTGCTTCCACTCTGGATGCTTGCACACCGTTATCCATCTAGAGAAGAAGCAGACGTAAAGTTATGAGGAGAAGCAGAAAATATCACTTTTTAAGCCTGAAGATTTCCCCCTTAGTGTCTCTTGGGGCCTGAATCCACTTTTTGGCAAGAGGAAGATCCAATCCTCACTGTAAAATCTTATGAATGGAAGGAGGTGTGAGCAATTTGCTCCTTTTGTAGCCCAGGTTCTGTTCCAAGATGTAAGACCTTTTTGATTGCTAGTTTAGTAGAAAACCTCAAAATTAAATCTTATCTGGATGTGTGCATGTGAAAAAAAAAAACAGCAAAGAAGGAGGAGGAGGAAAAATTAAGTAAAAGAAGAGAGAAGAGAGAGAGACAGAAGGGACGGAAAAAGATAAAGTGTGTAAGAAGAAAGGGAAAATCCAGAGAGGGGCAGAGACTGACTTAAAAGGAGGAATGAGGAAACAGGAGGAACAGAAGACGTACAGGCTGAAGTGAGAATGTAGAGAGATGCAGGTTTTTAAGCTGGCCATTTCTAACAGAGAGATCAGAAAGACTTTTTGTTGTTGTTGTCCTTAAGTGACTTCTCCCACTGGCTAACATCTCATTTTATGGCAGGTAAATAAGCCTGCCTAATTGGTCCCTTGTTCAAGAATGGGAATATAGAGCTGAGCCTGCTCCTTCTGAAGTGGGATCTTGTCCAATTTATGGTCTTAGCAGATGTGATCTCTTCAGGGTTCCACTGTAATGATAAATTGAAACATTTGAATGCTGCGTTCCCAGGTCTGGGCATCCAGCTTTGAGAGTAGAGAGAGAGGGTCTGATCAACTTTCCTTCTGAAATGACAAATTGTGGTTTCCAGAAACATGACTTAGTCCCATTTGCAAGCCTAACAGTTGTGGAGGCCAAGAGTGGGCCGGGTGAAGAAGGATGCACCAAGGTCATTTGAGTCTGAAGGACTCTGGTCTGGGAGAAAAGATCTTCTTCGAGAAGGAAAGTCGGGAAGTGCACCTTGACTCAGAAGCACTTTAAATTAAGGTGACACTTACAAACACTTTATTAATAATTAATAAGTGATTAATGAAAATTACTTTTTAGCTGATAAATTGCTTGAAGACACATTAGAGCATGTTTCAGAAAGACGTGGATAAATATTTTTATGCATTCCCATTTATAAATGCTTAGTAATGGGCTCTCAACTTTCAGGTGTCTCGGCATCATTTATCCCCATCATCCTGGTGGCATGCTATAGAGATATCTTATAATCATTTATTTTCAAAATTTGTTCCTATTAATCATGTATTAATTATTATTAAGAAAACATTTGTGCACACTTCTCTTAATATGAATTCTTGCTTGACTGGTTTTCCTAGAAGTGTGGAGGAACACCCAGCTTGCACAGTTCATCATGTACTCCAGAGCCAGGCAGGTATAAAATGGTAGCTCATGAGACAACTCCAACTTACTCCAGCTAAGGACTGAGTCTAGGCTGCTCTGCCTTTCCTTTTTTTTTCCCTGAGGAGCAAGGGGAAGATCCACAAGGATGCATGGGCATGGCTACCAGTGCTGAGCAGCACTGCCATCTCTGTAGTGTCTGGGAACTCATTGCTGAAATCCATCCTCCTGTGAACAGACCAGTGTGTTTTCTTCCTATCTGGTGGGTGGCAAACCAAAGCACAGATGCACAGAAATCCGGATCTTGGAAATTTTTTAGGCACCTATGGAAATTAATGAGCTTGCAGCTGAAAATGGCTAATGACCTACCCGCAGCTCAGTCCCCTGCTGGTTCTTCACCTACTGGGCTGTTCTGCTGCAAGGTCAGGATTGGTCTGTCGGTGAAGTGTGTACAGAGAGAGGGAGGAGATGGGCTGTGCAAATCCTTTAGACCGGGCTTTGGCTGACCCTGTTCCACCATGAAAGTTAGAGCAGCATGAAGGCTACTGTCATTTTTACCAGCCTTGAGGACTGAAACAACATCGGGATACCTAAGTCAGTCGTGAGGATGACTGTGAAATTGTCCCTAAATCACTCTGTGAGTTTCCAGAGCCAGAATGATTGTTTCACTAACCAGCAATAGAGCAGCAGACAGGACTACCTAACTGATGATTTTCTGATGAGTTCAAGCCAGTGGTTCTTAGCCTGAGCTCAGAGTCCTTTGCCTTTTAGACCCCCTCAATACCAGCCTGAGCGATGGGAGACTAAAGGAGTAGCTTGTTAGGACCAAGTACTGGAGACAAAACTTGCTCTGAACCTTGGTCTTCCAATCAGCAAAGGGCTGGAGGACCTCTGCTCTGTCCCACACGGACCAGGTAGATCACAAATAGAAGCTGCCTTAGCTTAGAACTTTCTTCAAATAAGGGTCTCGATTTATTCACTATGCATTTAATGGTGAGAGAAGTCAATATTCAAAAACACCTCCACTTTTCCAAGAAAGATTTTTTCAAAAACATGCATTCCTTGGAAAATGAAAAAACAACAGAACCTATTTCCTTGCAGTTTCTTGTGATTACTTTCTCTCATGTCTATCAAGCTGCAAATGAAACCTCTAGTGCCAATTGGTTCAAAGTTATTGAGGGAAGAGGAAAAGAGAGAGATGTAAATAGACATTAAAATATAGAATAATCACAAAATCCCTCATTTCTTTAGGAAACCTAACTAAAAATAATTTGAAGATTAAGTCAAAGTTTCCTGTGTGTGTCCCTGGTGCCTAAGCAGAGCTCTGTGACAACAGACCATTGTGCAGGACACAATAGCCCTGTGACTCCCGAATTGAATTTGTTCTGCCTGTTCATGGCCAGTTTGCACTCAATTTTTATGCCTGTTGCATAGAAGAATCATTTTTCACAGACAATGATTTCTCCATGAGCCGCTGTGGAATATGCACAGTGAAGTGACTTGCTGAATTCATAATTACCAATGCTCCTACTTGGAAACACACAACTGCAAAAGTTATGCTCTTCCAGGCAGAGAACACAAACAATTTATCTGCCTGCCTAGGTGCTCATATTCCCTGTGCCAGGCTGTGGAGTGTCTCTTGATCATTACTCGACCTACTGTCTCAAAAACTTTGGAAAATCAGAAAAATACTAACTCAGTGGCCAGCTGTGGGGAATTAGGGACAGGACAAGCAGACTAGGTGGAGCTAGGAATTGAACTAAGGTCTAAAACCCACTACCCATTCTGGCAGCTAAACTCCTTCTCTGATCAAAATCACCCACTACAACTGGGTATTGAATGTTTTGCCTTGATGACAAATGGCTTCCACTTGGCTGTAGTCCAAGAAATGTCCCTCCCATGCACCCTTATTAATAGCTCTTAAAAA
Source organism: Oreocharis arfaki (assembly GCA_013398015.1). Taxonomy (NCBI): domain Eukaryota; kingdom Metazoa; phylum Chordata; class Aves; order Passeriformes; family Paramythiidae; genus Oreocharis; species Oreocharis arfaki. The sequence goes on along the minus strand of VZRR01001440.1, from coordinate 361,581 downwards.
AAAAAAATAGTCAGGACCTACACAAAAAATAATTCCAAGAGATTCCAAGAGTATGAGACAAAAAAAATAAATCTCAGAAAGTCTCTCAGTCCTTTTCTCAACTCCCCTGCCGTGACTGATTTTAAAAGTATCAGTAATACCTATAATACCAGTGTTGCAGGACACTGCGTTGTCTAGAAGTTAAGGGAAAAATCTAAGAAGAGACAAATCTGCATTCTGTTCCCATTTTTTTTTTTCCACTGGGGGTGCTGCATGGCTTGTGTTACTCACTTACCCTCTGCCTACCTGTAAAATTAAAGCAATTTGGGGAAATTTGCTGAAAACTACTTCCCACAGAAGGTGTGTAAGGCCTGCGTGTTTTTAATCACACCCATCTGGAGCTGTTATGAAAGGATGAGGGAAGGGCGGGCGCACACAGATAAAGAAATGCACGTGGTGCATACGCGTGGGGAGCTTGGGAGGCACAGGAGTCTGGGGTTTGTCTCAGTGCAGGAGCTGCAAGGAGCAAGAGTGGATCATCAGGCAGGAGGGAGAGGTTTAAATGCCTCTGATAGTCACACAGGTCAGTCAGACCACAGCTGCTGACACCGTGAGCCCTCCCGTAGAGTAGCCCTCACACATTCCCGCTCTGGGCAAGCACTGGAAGTGCGTGGTCTGAACTCCCTCCTCTTTATCAGGGCTGACACGTGCTCCAGTTCAACACCACCTGAGTTCCAGAGGCTGGAAAAACCCTTGCATTCTTTATAAGATGCTCTGAGGGTAGCTAGCACTATGTCATGTCTCCGCAGGTATTATGAGAAAAGAAGCAGAGACACAGGTGATTACAAATAGATTCAGAGATATAACTTTCCATCCAATTCCATCAGCCCCATCTCTCTTTAATATTTAGCTATTTCTCAATAAAGTAAATTGACAGCAGAGTCTCTCCTGCTGAGTATTTAAAATATATGTGTGTACATTATATACAGATTGCTCCTTATTTCTTTCCCTCCTTATATCATTAAACTGGTGTTGTGTCTGCTGCTCTGTAAATGTGTAAATGGCAGCTTCTCTTACTGATAGTGGAAAAGTTTGAATAGTGTGGTTTTGCCATAGATGAGGGAAGGGAGAGGGAAGAGGAGGACTGTCTGCATGTCTACTGGGTGACGAGTGCGTGGTTGGGGGTGTTAAAGCAGAAACTATTTCCTCAGAGTCTTGGTGGTATGTTCTTTGACAGCCTCCTACACCCATGAAAATGTTTATGTGTTTAAATTCTTCTTTAGGACCCTAATCTTCTTTCCTTATATTGGGCATAAAATACCTAAATGGAAGACAGGGACCTTTATGTCTTTTCAGATCACTCAAGTTCCTCCCTTCCCAGCATGTTAATTTTTATGCATGGGGTCTTATCATGGATCAGGGGTAGATAACTGCCTGAGGAGCACACAAATGTACAGAGGGATGCGTGATTGTTCTGCTGAGGCACATCACAAGAGCAACAGCCTGTGCACAGCTTCATTACTGGCCAACACAGGAGCTCCTCCAAGCCAGGAGCAAGGCTAGGACATACATCAGCTTGCAGGGGTTCTGTGGCATCTCACACAGGCACAGACACACCCCAAAGTCCACAGCAGGTCAGTCTGTGAGGGAGCACACAGATACACTGAGCAGGAAAGGGTTTGGGGCACTTCAGTGTGCAGGCAAAATGCTGCAGGCAATAGGAGAGCACCCATGGCAAGTGGGATGGGTGAGTCACATGGGCAGGGATGCAGAGTGGATTTGTCAAGCCTTTGGGGATCCAGGCTTGTCTCTACTTCATAAAAACTGCAGGATGCTCCCGAATGAAGGGGGTGTTGCCTGTAATTCTGAGATGCTGTAATTCCACATGTGTAGATACCCACGTGTATTGACTGGAGAGACACCAACATACAGATAAAGTCTTCCCAAATAATTAAGTCCACAGAAAGCTATCATTCAATACAGAAAATCATACCTGTTCAGCCTCCTTGGGAGAGACATACCCAAGACCCATCTGTCCAACGATCTAAAAGTGAATGTTTGGAAGAAGCATTTAAGAAACAAATGTAGCATGGAGTGACGCCTCTCTGCATTAACCTACTCCAAGGTTCTGGCAAACACAAAACCACAGGGTGTCCAAAGCCTCTTCTGTTTAAGGTATACCAGAAAGTAAAATGTTTTCTTGTGAGGTCACCAAGAAACACTGCTCATACCTTTTAATCTTCATGGCATTGGTTGCTTAACATTTGAGCATGAACTAAAATTTTCTTTTAAAGTTGGCTTGATTTGCCTGCGCAAGTATATGCTTAGAGTCGTGATAGAGCTTCTCAGCTTCTACTAAAAGCCTGTGATTGCCAAAAAATGTGGTGTGAATTCAGGTGATAGGAAGAGGTTTTGCAGATGCTGAAGAAGCCACTCTGTCCTGGGGCCAGATTCTGAGACTGGAGTGACTTGCATTTCATCTGCACTCTTATGTTGCATTTCTGATTCCAGGAAGCTTTCCTAACATTCCACCTTTGCCTGTTCATTATAGTAGCTCTGGTTATAATTAAACTCTTCTTTTCAACAAGATACCAAATCCAGCCTGCAAAAAATATTCATCAACAAATTTCCATCTGTGTTAGCAAAGATTTCCATTCACTTTCTCTCCTGCCTCACCCCACCCCCTCTGAACTCGTCTTTGAGAAGCCTTCAGTGTGCTCACAAGGAGGCTTCTTCTTCCTGGGTAGATGTAATTTTAGCCTCATGGCAGCTGAGAACCATGAATATTGAAGGGGCTGTGGTTGTTTCTGGGACAGGTGTGGAGGCAGAAGCCTGATACTGGTCAGAGAAGGGCTGTGTGCCAGGTGGCCTCATGGATTAACCCTTTCACAGGCTCAGTCATAAGGTGTCTGCAAAGCCTTTCTCACCAAGCAGCCTCTGGCACTGCTCCACTGAAGTCTGTTTATTTGCTAAAGGCAAAGCTGAGGGGCAGCCTCACTGGCAGTAGTTTTCTAGGCATGGACTGCCTGGTTGCACTTAGGAAGGTATCCAGGGATGCTGGCTGCCCTTTTCCCTCAAAGCCAAATATGCTCGTCCTTGTGCTAGCATTGTCCATTATGCAGTTGGCAGTAGTGCTCCCAAAGGCTTGCAGTGAAACACCTGATCCTCAGGTGGGGATAAAAACCCTCAACAGAATAATTCCACTGACTTCGACAAGGCTGTGTCATTCCATGGCAGATGAGCAACTTCATCAGGAGATCTTAGAGCCACTTGAGAGGTTGGGAAATCACAAACTCTTAATTCTGTCTGAACAGTTCACCGACCTGAGAGGGAGACTGGATGTCATTGTCTCCAGAGTCAGGATACTTACCCATTTCCAGGGATAAGTACTACTGTCTGCATCAGGACAAGTGCATCACGGTGCAGCATTGTCACCCACTGCAGGAGATGTGGTGTCCCTGCTTTCACCAGGGTGTGTCAGGCACTCAGAGATGTGTCAGTACATGGTGGGAGTCACACTCAATGCCCACCCACCCTGTACATGCACACCCTTGTTTCAGTGTTTCTCCCTGGAAAGGGAATGTCCCCTCACACCCCGTCAAGAGGAGGAGTAATAAGGAGAGAAAGAAATATAAGTCCATGTAAATAAACTGTGCTTCTACTTCCATTGCCAAATAGGACAGGGCTAATTTGCCTTTCTTCTAACAGTCTGTGATTCACTGCCTTTGGAAGCAATTTTTGTGCTGTTTTCAGAAATTTCTTAAGGTTTTCTTGGATCTAGTTACGACTTTGGCCTCCAGAAGGTTCTGTGGCAGAGTTCTTCCAGTAAAATATACGTGGCATAAATAAGCAATAATTCTTTGATTTCAAACATAGTTTAACTTTTTCTATATTACAGCAAGTGACTCTTAACTTTCTGTTTAAAAATCCTTTTGACATTTCATTTATGGTTTTTACATAAATCAATTTGGCTTCCCCTATGTTTTGTAATTTCTGCTGGGGTATCTAGACCATTTCTTCTTCCCCCATCCTATAGAACCTATGTTTTCCCTCTGATTTTTAAAGCCTTCTGCCTTCTCTAGTTTTACTTTACTCTTTTTCTATCTTTCTGGTGAATTCTGTGTACCATCATAGGAGACAGAGTCAAACTCATTTAAGGATCATGACTTTGGAATATAATTTTGTTGCCTTTCTAATTCTATTAAAGGACACTGTGCTCATAGTTCACTTTCCAAAAAGAGGGGGGGAAATGGCAAAAAAAGATATGGATTTTATTCTTGTTTTCAATCTCTTATTTAAAAGGAGAAAAAAAAAAAAGCAACCAAAAGTGAAAGCCACCCCAAAAATCTAACCCCAACTTCTGTCTTGGATGGATGGGTGTTTTTGCTGTCAGGCTAAAGCTGAATGCACAGCTCCAGGGCATTGTTCCAATATTTCAGTTCTTCAGCTAGGTGATACTTCTCGAGTGTTTGAACAAGAGATGCATCACGGAGTGGGGGAAGGAGGGGTGGAGAGGGAAGAGTCTGTCAGCAAGAGGCCCCATGCTAATCTTCTCCTTCAAGACGGGGGCCTTTTGGAAACCTGTTTTAATATTCATGGTCTTTAGGTAAATAGTCTCTGAGTCAGGCTGTCAGTTTCTGCAAATGTGGCTGTCTTGCTGAAGCTACTGCACATTTATCAGTGAGTAAACAGTGACAGGAGTAGGGGGATTAGAGAATTAAATTAGTGTGTAACCACTCTCCTTCTCAAGTTTTTGGCATTACCTCGTGTGTGTTTTGTTCCAAGAAGTTTTTTCTAGGTTGTTTTTTTTTTTTTTTTAATCTCTGTCTCCCTCTCTCTTTCTCCCTTCCTTCCTTCATGCACACTCATGTCACATACTTACTTGAAATCTCTGAGATGTAGCTTCTTCTCCATTTTTTAAAATTATGGCGGTTTTAATTTAATTTTCTATCAAAATGAGGTTTTTAAAATAGCAGTGAGGTAGTCTGTAGGAAGGGATCAGGAGGCGCTTGCTGATGCTGACCAGTTCTGCTTTCTCCCATCCTGGTCCTTTTAAGTGTCTCTGGATGGGTTTCCCAATCGAACAGCTCTGTTCCAGCGAGAAGAGCTGGCACTTCCCATCTGCACCAGTCTTATTTTTTCCTCCTTTCTTTCCCTTCCCTCTCCACCCCCCACAGGGCATGACATAGACTCTGCCACCTGCCTTGTACTCGTCAGGTTATAAGCCAAATATGCAAGCCCCTTGGCAGCACCACGTTCCTGACATCCTTTGTTGCCATCCCCTGACACCGACACACAGACACGCGGTGGTCACCCCTTCCCCCACCCCATCTGTGAAAGGAGGAGACGCTTTACTCTCTCCTGGCAGCCGGAGCCAGACCGATCGCAGAGGATGCCAATTAGGCCTCGGAGACACTAACCAGGTCATGTCCAGCAAATTTCACACCGGCCCTTGCAGGGGTGTTGGCTCTCGTGTGGGTGCTGGTGGGTCTCCGTGGAAACACACTCCTGGTGTTTAAGCAGCAGGAGCCCAGCTTGCCGGTGTCCTGAGGCACCGAGGGCGATTTGGGGTGTCGGCATCACAGGTAGTGCTTACATCAGTCCCACAACGTCTGCCCCTGTGTCAGAGCACAAACAGAGCATATGTTGAGCATCCTCTTCTGTTTGCTGTATCAAAGCCAGTCTATTGGGAGCACTGTGGACACAGCACTGACTTCCAGACTCCCTTCCCAGCTCAGAACAGAAAAAAGGTGGGAAGGAAGGAGAAAAGCAACTGCTTCCCCGTGTATCTCCTCGCGTTGTGTTAGGCTGATATCCACTGGCATGTACACTGCTACAGATGGGACAACAGTACCTTGTTGTGTATCCAGCCTACAGAGTTTGTCTTGTATGTGTGTCTGCTCGGTTCAGCCGGGTTCGCCAAGGTGGGTGGCGAGGAGCCAGTGCTGTAACTCTCCGGATTTATTATTAACACCCAGCTTGAATCAATGCAGGCTCCTTTTACAAACCTCATAGTAAGCTTTCTCAGGCAAAGGTTTCTTTACTAAGCAGAAACTCTTCCCTGTTCTGTGCAAGCTCTTACTTCAAATTTGGGGACTGACAATGCTGGGGCTGCTCTTGCATGCCAGCCATTTGGACTAAACCCTGCAATAGCCACTGCATATGGTAGTTTGTGTATGATCTGTCCTTCAGCTGTAAGGGTTGGCCCACTTTCTGTTCTGTTGGAGGGCTGGGGTGGCAGATGGGGCAGTTAAATTTGCTGCTGATGGGCAGAGGAGACTGCTGCAGGTCTCCATGGGGCTCCTGAATACTTTACAAGGGGTAGGATAGGGTAAACTACTTCATCTGCCTCCACTCACCCTATAAATGTGAGCATTCTACAAATTGCTTGCAGACATTTCTACTGGAAAAATGCATAGATGGAATAAGGAGAACACAGTGAAAATAAATAGTTTTGGCATTCCCATCCCTGTGAACACCTACCAAAGTGTTAAGAGCTGCGTAACAAGCCTCTGAAATAGACAGAAATCCCATTTTGGCAAATTTGCTACTGACCATGTGGATATCCCTGTGACTTTTCCTATACTCCCTCTCCATCACCATCAACCTCCTGCAGGGCAGGTCATCACGGAGGGGGAGGAAAAGATGGTCCCACAGATGGCCTGAGTTCAGAGGGTCTGTGGGAGTGAGATAGCTCTGACTTCCAGATGTCAGTGGAAGGAATTAAATAAAATAAAGTAAAATAAGATAAAGTGTAAGCCACCCACGAAGCCCTCTCCCTCCACACCCTTGCTTGCGCACACATTACCCTGTTAATGACAACCACCCATGGGGGCTTTACCATTTGGAAATTCCACAGTAGATGGAGAATGCAGCTGCTGCCCCCAAGCAAGTGCCCAGGCCAAACAAATGGACCTGCTGCCATGGTGTAAAGGCCTCCAAGATGTGCATGTGCTCCCTGCCCAGGATACACCCCTCCTCGTGACACATGGCACAACTCGCTAACAGCAAACACTCATAGATGCCATCCAGCTGGGATGGGAACAGGAGCAGATGCTCCTATTAAAAAGGCTGTAAGACTCAGTGCCCCTGTGCCCTGTTCAAAGGGAAAGTCCAAAGTGGCTTGTACAAACAGAGGCTCTTCTCCTTCTGTCGCCTCCTCCTCCCCAGGGTTGAGTGCAAAAACCAGCCATCCCCAAAGATATTTCTGCTTAGTTTCATGCTTTGCAGGACATCATTTATTGTCACGGATCTTGTCTCCGTGTTTGTAATGGTTAAAGCTGCTGCCAGAACTTCCCAAGAAGGAGATATTTTTGGTTGTTTTGTTTTGGTGTTGTTTTTTTTTTGGTTTTGTGTTTTTTTTTTTTTTTTTTTTTTTTTTTTTT
>VZRR01001440.1:302866-352144 GCA_013398015.1 Oreocharis arfaki | reverse complement strand
TCTGATGGGTATTAAAATAAAAAAAAAAAAAAAAAGAAAGGAAAAGAAATCTTTCCTCTAGCTAAAGAGGGGGATCAGCAGGTTGTATGCGTGAGTTGTCAGAAGCCGAGCACACAAACTCACAATTCACACACATCCTCCTCTCTGGTACAAGCACCTAAATCTGGTAATTAGCATGACAGATAAGATTAGGGGGAGCTGTTGGGTAGACATAGTTGGTAGCTTTTTTCCCTGCAGTAACTTTTTGCTCTTTCCACGCTTCTGGACCTTTCTATTTCATAGTTTCAATATAATTTTCACTCTGCCTGATTTTTCAGTGTGCTAGTTCTTATTCTTTTACCTCCTTCCCCCCACACACTCTCTGCTCTTTTGTTCACTGCTTCTTTTAATCAGAACATGAACTCAATAGTTTTAGAGATTGAGTTGAAATGTTAAAACCATGATATTTAGTGGCTTCAAAATAAACAAAAAAATTGTCCCCACCTCCCCAGTTCATTATCTGGTCTGGTAGATTTTTGTATCGTAACAAGCCAAAAAGTTCTTTTCCCAGCATCATTTTCATTGACTATTTACTAGGAAAAAAATGCTGATTTTCTTGTATTGTTTCTGTGCTGTCTCCACCCATAGAACTGAAATTCCCATTATCTTCTTCCCCATGGTAAAAGCTGTAGAGAGAAACTTGGATTTGTAGGTGTCTGGATACCGAAGGAGAGATAACAAGGCAGGCAAATGGAGGTAGATTCCATCAGCTTCCAGAAAAAAAACATGAAACTGTCCTCTCATTTCCCTTCTGAAATGAAAGACTACAGCTATAGCAAAGCATCTTGCAAGGCAAACAGGTGGCCAATGTGTTGGCTGGACCAAAAAGGAGCGTAGGAAGTGTTGCAAGCCTGGTTATAATTATTTCCTTGCTCTTTCCTGCTCACAGTGTTTCACTTACGTATGGTCTAGTTTTCCAAGCCTCCCTCTACCTGCTCAGCCTTGCACATTTATTTGGACCTAGGATGCAGAGTGTGATAACACAATCCTACTTACCAACACACGGCCTCTACAAACTGCAGGAACTGCTCCATGGGGATCTGGGTGCCCAGTTTTGTCATCTTGTGACACTAATCTCTACCTCTACTTGTTAAATTAAAGGGAAAAAAAAAAATGGCACGTTTTAGTCATCTCTTTTCCTTATCGGATTTGTGCACAAATTCCAGGTTTGCATGATTGCCCTGTTGAGGAAGAGGCCTTTGGTGCAAAGTGATAAGGGTTTGGCCCGTATTAAGGGAGAGCAAGGGAGGCAAGATAAGGTCAGGAAGGGGAACTAAACATAAACACCACGGTTACTGTTTCTGAAGCACTATTTGCCCAGATTAATACAATTTGTGAAATGACAATCCCTGTGGTGGCTTTGTCCCAGCAAACGTTTGCTTTTCGGATTAAGCCTCATTTGATTTTATTTTCTACTTCCTTCTCCAAGAGCCCCGTGCCCACCTCTGAATCCTGCTGACAGACACAGGGACTCTTTGTGCTGCTTCTTCCTCACTGAAGTGGAACAGGGAGAATTGCATTTCTTTGCTTTTCCTCCTGCTGCCCTGGAAGAGAAGAGCAGATGGAGGGGGCTGGGACTGGCCTTTTCTCACACAGATATCAGTGGCCTTTGTGGTCCTTTCTAGTTTGAGGGAATTTGAAGAAAAGACCCTCACACTTTTTGATTCTTTTTTCCATATACACGTACATACATATATATATACACCACATATGTGTATTTAAATGAAACACATCTGTGAAAGATAACTGTGTAAATATAAAAACATTTTAATCTCAGTCTGACAAAATGAGACATGGGAATTTCTTCTTATAATGCAGCAGCCCAAATGAGTTCTTTGAAACTGTAAAAATACTCCCCCTCTCACCAGTCACTGTCCTTTTAAGATCTGTCATTCCTTCTCCCTCCACTGTAAAAATTTCTAGCCTGGACATATCCATTCTTGTGAAATAAATTTTTCCCTCCCATCCATCCCCAGACCTTTTCTTCTGCTTCATCTTTTGGGTGTCACAAGTGTGACACACCATTTAAGATTAGTCCTTATCCTCTTATTCTTATCTCATTCCCCTGACTAGTTAGATTCATCTTAGCTTCATCAGGCTACCTTGCTTTTAGGCTGGAAGCCACACAGCAGTTGTTAGTCACAGAATCACAGAAAACGATGGGGAAAGAAAAGGGGGAAGAGCACCCCTAGTGAGGCTGTGCTGCTTGGTACAAATCAGAGGGGAGGAGGTACTTAATATTACTCCTAGTCCTTCCCCAAGTAGATCTTTTTCCTCCAGGAGAGACTTCAGGGACACTCACCCCCTTCACCTTGGCTTTAGCCATGCCTGGAGGCTGATGCCACTTCCCTGCTGCCAGCTCTGTTTTGCAGAGCTGTCTCAGGGAGGGCATCGTGCTGCTGTGTCAGCGAGGCCCCGAACCTCTGCCCCAGCAAGGCTGCTGGAAGCTGGCATCCAGGGCACAGGGCTTGGAGGCAGGGAGAGAGGAGAGAGCTGGGCGGCGATTTCTGCCCCATTAACTCCCCTCTCCCTGCAGTGAGGGTTTACGTAAGAGGGGATGGCGTGTGCCCACGTAGGATGGGCAGGACATCTGGACTCCTCTGCCTCTAGAATGGTATTGTTTTGAACAATGTAACCAGGTAAATGCCTTGATAGAGTAGACCACATCGCCAAGATAGCATTACTAATTTGATTATGTCACTGTGACATTATTAACCCACTCAACCATCCTTTAGATGCTTCGCTGCATCCTGAACTTGCGCTGCTTTTCCTTCCCAGTGACAGGCTAAGGGTTCTTTCTCCCTAATCTATTGTTCTACACGACTACTACTTTACACAATAATTTCTCATAATACTCAGCTTTCCTAAGAGCTAGCAAGATCTCAGCCTTTTTCTTTTATATTTCTGCCTGTCTGCCTCTTTCTGCCTTTCTCTGCCTGTCTAATCATACTCTCTTCTATAATAATTTCATAAAACATTTCTTCCTTATTTTGTAACCATACACATAGGGTATGCTCTTGAAGAATAGCCCAGCCTCTCTTTCACTCCTCCAAAAAAATAAATCTCTGAATGTATTTTGCATGAAATCAGCATTGGATAAAAGGCAAATGCATTAACTTTCCCACTCAATGTTGTGCTCTCTAATCTCTGAGCTATGGAGATATACCCCTGTCACTCTCCTTTCTTCTGCTCTATATATTCTTTCTGTCTTTTCTCACCAATTTCACAGTATTAGGAGGCAGAGGGTTCAACTCTCTCTCCTCTCTCACAGTGCAGCTGATAGCCTGGTGGAAAGGAACTTTTCCCAAGAGTAGAGGAAAGGAAGAGACTCAGCAGAAATCTCCCATACAAGGGTGATAATCTCATCCTTGTAAATGTCTATGCTCTTTCAGCATGAAGCAGATGATACCCTATCAGAAAGGTCTCCCCACACTGTGTGTAGCAAAGGGATAGCCACTAAAGGGAAAGCTCTCAGGCAGCCTGCATCTGCAGCCTCAATAATTGCGCTGTGCCTACGTCTGCTCTCTCCTCGGGTGTACGCTGTGCTCTGGTGCAGCCTCTGAAAGCCACGGTCTACGCACACGAGTGAGCGTCACTCAAGCTAGTGAGACTCAAATGCATTTTTAAGTCTGTGCTAAATCAGGACCTCAGAGTGTTCCTGGGAGGGGATTTCTTCTCTAAGGCGTTGTGCAGAGCTGTCTCTTCGTATCACATGAATAACTGCAATACTGGGCTCTTAGTGCTAGAGATGCCTTCCTCTTTTAGTTATGCCGAGGAATAATTTCGCTGGGACCTCAGCTCCCCAGACATCTCCCTTTTGCTCTGTTTCTCTAGATCACATCTGTGTTTTGCAGCAGCAGTAGCAGTACTCTAGCCAGAGCAGTAGTACCACAGGCGCCAGGATTCCACATAAGAACCTGGATCCCCCCACATTTGGGGTGAGGGTGTCACAAAGTAAACAATTCATTCCATTTGCAGTAGTTCTCTATGGCTCTCTGCATTGTAGCTTGTTTTTCTACCGTCCTGCACTATGTTTTCCCTGTGTTTGAGTATCGGTTTTCCCTTGTCCATCCAGTGTTAACTGTCTGGTGCCCTTGTGTCCTTGGGCCCATGGCAGGAGATCTCTGTGTCTTTCCCTTTATGGGACATGGACACACTCCAAGGGCTCAATCTCGGACACCTATTCTCGTGAACCTTTTCAGAAGGCAGTTTCTTGGAAGCTAGTTCTACTCTACCTCTATCATCTGGGCAAAATCAGCTCACTGAACTGACAGAAATTACCAGGACCAGTGGGGAGAAAAAGCTAAAAAGAGGGGTTAGCTTTTTTCAGGGCTAGCAGGTTGAATCATCTTTGTGTCCTACAAGCACCAAAACTGATTTATATGAGGGTGGTAGGATCCCAAGGGAGCAGCGTGTGGGGGGAGAGGGACTGGCCTTACCCAGGCAGGGATTTGAAACCCAGGAGCAGCTCCCCTGTGCAGGTGCACTCCAAAACAGAGGGGGTCAGGCGTGAAAACCAAAGAAAAGGAATAACTCTGTGGCACGGACTGCCATGAAAAATAGCACCTCAGTACACCAAAAGCCTCACCCTTATGCCCTTTTCTGCCTTTAAGCTTTTGGGAGCTTTATGTTTAAGGAAATGCAGAGCTAAAATGAGCCCTGACTGGAGCACAATGCAAATACGAAACAATGATGAGTTATATTAAAATTAAGCTGGACAAAGCACTGAGAGAGTAATCCATAAGGGAATAATCTCTCATCAATTCCTTGGAGCCCCAATGCGGCAACTTATTAGCTCTTTTATAGCTGGGGGAAGAAAAAAGAAAAGAACAGGGAAAAAAAAATCTAAGATTCCCTTAGCCAATTTGACTACGAAGTAATTTAATAATAGTAACAATTATAAACATAGATGGTAGGAGTAATAAAAATAACAATACTGAGATGACTTCTAAGAAAAGGGAAAACAGTTTCTTCACACACTCCTTCAAGTAGTACTGCTGGTGAAACAGCAACATTTGTACCACTGCATCTCTTTGTTCACCAGCTGCCACCAAGTAAAGTACCTGCCCTCACTGACCATAAGAGAAAGAAAGGAAACACTAGAGTGGTCTGTCGATCCCAGCTTTTATTCTGAATAGCTGATTTCTCAAGCCTGTGCAGCCTGAGTTCTGTCTCATTTGCAGGATACTCTGAGGAATCAGCCCTAATGCACCCAGTGACCTGGCCCGTAACAACGCACGGTCTGAAATAAAGGAGACTTTATATTATTTACAAAAACAAGCTAGTCTGTGTCATGTATTGGTGAGCAGCTGTTCCTGCAGGTGCTGCACTCTCTGCTGAGCTGCAAGGAAGTCAGCGAAGGGGTTTGATTTCTTTTCATCTCTGCCTTTCTCCCTCAACCCTGACAAGTGCTGCAGGATCAGGCTGAATGTTACCGGGTCCCGCTCCCCACTCTCCGTGCTGCAGCGGGCTGTGCCTGCCCAAAACCAGCTGTGTGTGCCCTCCACCATGGCCACGCACGCGTAAACCGCACGCTCCACAGAAACACGGGAGTGCTGCTGCACACAGGCTGCCTGCTGCTCCGCAGAGCCCAGCCAGCACGGCTGTGTCCAGGATGGCCACACAGGCACAGTTTGCCTGAGTGATTAACACCCCACCACAGCGCAGGCACGCTCAGCTTCGTGCCACCGGGCCCGCCAGCCTCCAGAGATGCTCGCAGCGCCTGTGACAGCCACAGAGCTTGCCACGGCACAACAAAAACAGTACACTCTGCGCCTAAAACCATTCCCCGGGATCGCTTCCCACTGGAATTCTTTGCTGTTTCGCGGAGAGGCGGCCACAGTACAACCCGAGCACCTCGGCCTGCACATGTATGCTTCAGCCACGCAACCCCTGGGTGTTGGTGTAACCTCTGTGTATGTGCAGGCTGCTCACGCAGCACACACACCCCTTGCACTGCCTCGCTTCCCTGTTCCTTCAGCCCGTCAGGCCCACAACCTGTCTTCACATACTTGCACCTTTAGCACACACAGGGGTCAATCGGGCAGCTTATGTCACCCCCACAGAGCTGAGGGACAGAGGGTTGGTCCCAACCAAACCACAGCCCCCAAAAAGAACAGCGCAAATATGAGCGCATACACCTGCGAACAAAGGGGGGAAAGGGGCTAAAAAAAGCAGTGCACTAACAGGAAAATAACACTAGCAAAGGCTAGCTGAAGAGGCGTGTGGTCTCCTTTGCTTCCTGAAGGGCTTTCATTTGAAATCTTGGAAATGTTAATAAGAGTTAACCAGGTGAGACCATCAACAGAAGGGATAGTGGCTGTGTTGGAGGCTGCCCGGAACACCTGTCCCCTCTCTCAACGAGCACTGTTCCCTGCTCCTCATCCTTCCTCCGCCGGCGGGGGGGACAGCAGATTCCAGTACAGATTTCTCGTTTAATTGCTCTATAATGCCATCTTGTGGCTTCTCCACTCATGAAGCCGTTTTTGTGTTACATTTCCCCCAGACGAGGTGATTACCCTGTAAAGACAGGGACAGACCGGGAAAGCGAGGAAGGGAAAAGTAAAAGGAGCAACTTCCAAGCATCGACCCACGTGTTAGGGGCATGAATGGCTACGGGTGATACTATAATTTAAAATTTGAATGGACACGACTGATACTCTGAAACCACCTGCATCCAGTAAACCTTGACAGACTTCATCTAAATAATTTTCACATCACTTGAAGTACCAGGTGATATGTTAAAAAATATATTATTATTATTTAATAGAAGGCCAATCTCAGATAATTCAGGTCCTTAATTTGATGGAAGTGTAGAGGGATCCCATTTCCTATGAAAACTTGTTTGAATTATCTCATTTGTGGCAGGACTGATGCTAGCATGGGGCTTTCAGAACAGGTGGAGTCGGAAAGGAACCATGCTCAGAGCGTGCTGGTCACTATTGTGAAAGATGAAAGAGGTGTGGGGGAATCTGCAGGAAATCTGAAATGCTGGACAAGCCAGGCAGCTCACGCAGATTCCTTTGTTAACCCTGGGTACACAGCAGAGTGAGGAAAAAATGTGAGTACGTAAGAAATTACAATTAGAAATTACATCGCTCAGTAGCTGGTTTCAGGATCTGCTCGCCCAAGTGATGATGCCAAACTCTCAACAAAAGCACTCGGCTGTAGGTGCAAGCTTCAAGTGATTGGAGTTTTTGTGCCGGGGGCCCTCCATGTGTGGTTGTGGTGTTTTTTTTTAATTGAGGTAAAGATTCCCCAAAAATACAATTCTCAAGCTGTTTGAAAAATTCACCCTTCAGAACCAGAGTGTGGTTCAACACAGAGACACCAAGAGCAGAGCACATGGGCCAGATCTGAGATGCTGCCTCACCCTAAAAATAAAAAGGAAAAACTACATACACTACTATCATAAGTGGGATTTAATTCTGCTAAATCCTAGTGAAAACAGGCTAGCAGGACTTCATCCTGGCTGGGAGAAGGTACCAATACCTTTGTGACCAACCTGTGCTGGCTCCCTTTGCGGCTCAGTTAACTGGTACCTGAGCTGGGATGGGTTCCACTGCTGTTTGCTCTCAGGATCCAAACTGTACCAGAGGCCCTGGTGGGCTTTTTGTAAAATCAGGCACTGTGGTTTTGCTAAAAAGAGCCACTCAGAGCACAAAAGCCTCTTCATCTTTCCTCTGCATCACCTACCACTGTTTCCCATTAGTGTTGGCAAGTGAAGCCTCTCATAAGCAATAGTGGTTTTTTTATGAGATTTGAGGCAGCAGTGGTAGCAGGAATCACCATGTGGAAAGTTGGCTTTATTCAAGGGGAAAGGAGTTTTGGAAGGTGATATTTGAGACAAATTAGAGGAAAAGAGTATAAAGAGAGCCGTCACTCTTGAATAAGTGTCTGCTTCTTCCTTATTTAAACAAAACCCTTGACTCACCTCTGTTCTTTACAGGAATATTGGATAAAAATAGATTAATTAAGACAGAAGAGAAATGCTGTCATCCTTAGGCTTTAAATTCAGATTAACAGGGAAGATGAAGTTCTTCACTACCCCAATATGAACCGAGAAATGCTTGATTTCAGAGGGAAGTATCTGTATTTTTATAGCAGTAGCTGTAAGCAGTTTCTATCAAGGAAGTTTTTTTTTATTACCAGGTTGTTACAAGACTTGTCCCATTTGACCTGCAGTGGACTCCTTGCATCTTCTCATTCAATTATATCCTTTTGTGTCGGATAACCTTCATGCAAGTGTTCTGTTGCACCTAAAAGCTCTTAGGGTTTTGTTGTTGATTATTTTTTCGTTTGTTTGTTTTTTAATTCATCTCACCTAACTTTAACCACCTACAGTGTAAATGTCTCTGTCTCAGTTACCTTGGGCTCTCACAGTGCAGGAAGAAAAATAGGTGTTTCTGGACTGTGATTCATCTGGTCTATTTTGGATGCCTCATTAGGGCGAGATGATTCATAAGCGATGCTTCATTCTCTCCATTGAATAGAAGGGGCCTGGCTCTGCTATAGGCATCTGCATTTGTTCAGATCACTCCCATTCTTTGTTCTGGTTTGGAAGGCTCTTCCACGTCTCTGTCTCCTCTTCATTTCTAGACTAAATTTATTCGCTGCCGGCCCAAGCCCATCAGTTTAAACAGAGACAGTCTCCCTCACTTTGGACCGCCAAGGAGCTCCAGTGTGCTGTCAGCCTTTGTCAGCCTTGGGGCAGGTCAGGGCAGAAATGTTATCAAGAGCTTGGGGGAGGCAATGGCCAAGGACAGGTGTAGTTCCCTGTATGCTACATGTCCATATAACCTCATGGAATCTTTATTGCTCAGATTAGGTGATTTGCTAAAAACAGACCCCGCGAGGTTGGGGACATCATCTGCTGGGTCTAAACAGGGATAAAGTATGATGAACTGAAATGTTAACCTCAGCACACGGGTTTTTTTAAAGAGTTTTGTTTTCTCATTGGGTGCAAACCTGTCTTTCCCTAGCAAACTCCCAGTGAATTACCTATGAACCAGCCAAAAAGCCTATTCACCACCTGTACCTAACAACATGAGCAGGGAGTTTGGCACCTCTCCAGTGAGAACGAGCATTGAGGACAAAATCATTTATAGGGTAGCTCTAGTCAGAGCTGTCTTGGTCTCTTGTTTGCAACTGAGAGATTATACGGTGTTGAAACCAAACACAGGCTGGGAAGTAATAGGCCTTGTTATCAGCAGCAGCAGAAGAAAAGGTTTTGTTGTTGTTGGGTTGGGGTTTTTCTAGAGTGTTTTTCTCATGTAGACCTTATTATGGGATTTATTGGGAACCTGCTCAATCCTTCAAATTAAACGCAAGATAAACTAAAACACTGTTCAAATGGAATAAAATAAAATACCACCCATGAAATAGTCTGACTATATTTTAGTTTTTCTTTTCATTCCAAACCAGGCCCAGTATCACAGCCCAGCAGACTGAAGCTGCCTGGTGCAACCACAGTAACTGTAAATGCTCCATTGCACTGGCTTTTAAATGCTCCTTTACAAGGTGGAAGATGGGGCAGCTCTCTGTGCTTTATCTAATCCTTTTCCCTGTGGTGTGCCTGCCAGCAGCAATACTTGTTGTTAGTAAATGTGAGAGTGATTTTGTCCTCTTGTGTACCTTGTCCATGAGGTCCTAGTAATGGCAATCAAACTCCTGCCTTTGCTACTGCAAACTTACCAGGCAAAAATGGTACTTTTGTTTCTGGCCAGAGTTTGTAGTCAGAGAAGGGAGAACTGTGTAGAAGCACTTCTTGGGGCGTGAAGTTTCTGGAAATTGTGCTCTGCACTTTTCTTTCCTGTCTTAGGGTGTTTGGTCCTGGTACCTGCAGGTGCACAGGTTTTATTTTTTTAGCCTACATGTTGCTTGCTTTTATGTCTACTTCAGTTTGCACAGCTACAGCATCAGCTGCCATTGCCCACCTTGCTGACCTCCCCTGTGGTCAATCCATTCACTGAAACGAGTCCTGCATTGTAAGCTGTGCATTACTGCACTGAAATTCCACGTTTCAGTTGTGGTCCCTCCTTTTCTGCAGTGAGCAGAGTGAAAAGAGAGGCTATCCATGGGTGAAGCAACACGTGTAAAGAATTTTTGCTGAGTTTTTCCTCTGTGGGATGAGAAGTGCAGAGAGGAAAATGTATTGCTGAGCCCTGCCTGATGTGCTGGCATCCTGCTGTGTTCTCAGAGTTTTGGACTTGAGAGCAGGAGTATAGGCTCAGCACAGAGGTCCAATTTGGTTAGTCAGCACCATGTTGGTTAGTAGCCAGCCTTGAGGAGTGATAGAGGACAGCACATATTTCGTGTGAGTCTGGCTGCAGCAGCAGGGCACCAGGTACATTTTCATGGTAGGCTGCTGGCAGGCTCACCATTTAGTCTGGTGAAGTGGAACGGATCACGGTTTGGTTCACCCAAACAAGGTGAGCAAGGAGAATGGTTTAGCCCAATTTTAAGGCCATATCTTTTGGCACTCTTAGCACAGGACACATTGTCTTTGCAAACCCACACTTGCAGCAGGGATGTGGCAGGGTTGCTGGATTTCCCAGATGACTCATGTCCTAAGAGAAAGCACCTCTTTAGGGACTGATATGAATGATAAAGACACAGACCCTGCAAAGGCAGCATCCTGAGGTTGTTTTTATTTCTGAGACTCCTCTGGAAGTGCAGGATGTTCCCTTCATACCCTGAAGAGCACTGACTGCTTCACTACCTCCTTCTTCCCTCTTAAATTTGTTCTCCTCCCCACTTACTGCATTTAGCATCCCATGAAGTAGGCACTCCAGCACTGCCAGAAAAATAAACTGCCTGCCACCTGCCTACCTATCTGCAGGTCCATTTTTTTCCCTTCTCCTGACTGTAAATATGTTGGTCAGAATCAGAGCTGGTCCCTACCATCTGCATCAGGCTGTATTTCAGCATTGCCCGGGCTTGTTGCAGTGAGGGCTTCTGACTTAGGGCTGAGAAGGACAATAACAGCTGAGCTCCAGGGGAAGGATCGTGAATCAGGATATTAGTTATTCCTCTGCTTTTCTGGAACCTGGGGCGTGAAGAAAGATACCTGCTTTCTTTCAAATGAATCCCCCCATCACAGTGTAAGCTAATGAGGTGCAATTTTACAGCTCAAGATGAACGAAGAACCTGAAAGTCTTGTTTGCCTGCATGCACAAATGGTGGTGGGCTCTAGGCAGCTCTGTAAGAAAGTCTCACCCATCAGGGCAAACCGTGAGAAAAATAGAGTAAGGAATCAAGGTGTGCTTTTTCCCACTGGAGTGTAGGTGGTTTCCACAGGTAGTCTGTAGGTGATTTCCCAGACCAGAACTCCTCAGAGTTGGAGGAGTTCACTGCTTTGAGCCAGAATGATTTCCAGGGGCTGCCTGCTGCTGAAGCAGACATCTCTACCTGGGGTCCTCTGTGGGGGACTTCACTCACTCAGTAGACTAGCAAACAAAAAACTCTCCAGCAGGTTAATGGGAGGACCAGAGCAGAGAGGCACTTATGTGCTTACAAGACACAGAGGAAGCACAAGATTTATTGATCCATGCTCCAAATCAGGGACAGAGCACTAGTGAGGGACACAGGATCCAGGGCTGTGCAGGGCTACCCCTGTAAGGCACCAGTGAAATGGTGAACTGCCTCCCTTTGCAGTGGTTGAAGAACAAGCAGGTAATGGATTTGACCTCCCTCAGCTTCTCTCCTGAAGGTCACTGTGCCCAGAATCCATACTCTCTGGAGCATGGGACACTCTCCTTCAGGCCTGATTACACAGACTGAATTCCCCACAGACAAAAGTGGGAAGGTGACCTGCTTTGTAGTAGCTTCAAAAAATGAGAATCATTTCATGCCAGTAAGACACCACCTGAGACTGAAGCCTTAGTAGAGGCACTAATATTGGGTCGGGCTTAGTTCAGTTTAATCCTGGTCCATTGTGAAGACAGCTGAAATTCTGCAGGAATTATAACTATTATAATAGTTTGTCTGAGGTCTTTCTGAGATGAGATGAAATGAGATGACAGGGAACGGTCTTGTAGGAAGGCAGGGGTGAAATCTGAAACAAAGAGCTGGGGGTCTGCATGCTTGTAGTGCTTGGTGCTGGTACAAGGCACTTGTGCTTCTGTGTGGGACCAGCTCTGTTCCTAAACACTCACAGCTAGTGGCAGGCTGGCTAGCACTTTGCTGTGTGCATTATATAATTCTCCTTGTTTCCTTTTCCCTTCATGGTTCCATTTCTTCTTTTCCTTATTCTTGTCTTCTTCCTTTCTCCCTTTTTTCCCCTCTTAGCTTCTCTCCTTCTTCTCTTCTTCCTGGTTGATTCTCCTCCATTCCTTCATTTGTTTTTTCCTCTCTTCTCTCATTTATTTGTTTAGAGCAAATTTTCAAATCTATAAACCCATTACAACAAGAAGACTTTGTTGAGGCAGCCTCTGAGCCTGCAGATGTGGTGGGTCCTGGATTCCAATAACAGAACTTATTTGGAAAAAAACATTATCTGTAATGTGGAAATGGTTTGGCTTGAGGCTAAAATTTATCATCATTACCCTAATATCATCTCAAGCCTCAGCTCTGGCAGCAGCTAAAGAAAACACCAAGGCTTAATTCAGTCAGTGCAAGGAAAGAGAGACAGAGGATGGAAAATATGATTTATGATGGAAATCAATGCAATCATAATACTTTATGCTTGTAAAATTGGGCTGTTCCAACAGTGCTCACAGATTATGTAGGCAGGTCTCCACCAAAAAAGTCATGGCAAGATAGAATGCAGTAGTATGATGGTGCAGCTGGCACAAAGGGATAATATGCAAGGTTTGGGGTGTGAATGGGAACAGGATTTGTTTTGCTGGGGGTTTGTTTTCCTTCCTTCCTTCTCCAGGGATCAGACAACTTCCCTCAGCTGAGGTCTGTCTCCGCAGGACAATAGAGAGATGCTGTCCTGCAGCTCTCAGAGGGTGGAGGAAGGAGGAAAGGGAAGAGAAGGATGACAATCTGGAATATGAAAGGAACGCTGACTAGTTTTCCAAGTAAATGGCAAGATCTGGCAGGAGCAGTATCCCCAGTGTAAAAGTGAAAGCAACAACGTGACTCATTCCTCTGCAGTGCGGAGTACCTCTCGGAGACCAGCTGAAGTATATTTACAAAAATTTGAATCAGGCTGTTCACCTCAGCTAAAGACAGACAAAAGTGATGAGGCCTGGGAGGTTTGTTTCTAATGCAGAAAACTAAAAAGCATCTGAACTTTCAAATTTGACCAAATCATGACTCTTTTCGTCCCATAAATAAAATAAAAGTTGCAGGGATCATGGGCAAATTGCTGATGTAAAGTTGAGTTAGCTCCTATGTAGTGTAAAGAACATGACTTTTCAAAATGCTACGTGCAATTTCCCTGAACAATTCTTGAAGGGTGTTCTGCACTTTGGTTGTAAGGGTGGGAATACACCCTTGCAGCATTGCCTGTCCCTGCAGAAGCAGGACAGCTTAGCGTCCCCAGCAGCCAGAACGAGGGAATGCAGTTATTTTTAAGGAATGTAAAGGAAAATGTTCATTTATTTATATAATTTCATCAAAGGTTAAATACACTATTTCTAGGACTTGCAATTCAATGTAAACTCTGTCCAGAATATGGTCGAAAGAGTGCACTTGCACTATTCTTTTTCTGTGGAAAATATATTTCCAAATAAACCAGTCTTTAGTAAGATGCTTTTGAAATTATTTTGATAATTCCTGATATCTCAAAAAAGCTGTGTCTCTAAAAGCTGGGAAAAAAAAAAAACCCCTGGGGGATTCCTCCTTAAAAATAATCAAAACTTCCAGATATCAATTTATGATTCCTCCCTCTTCCTCTCCCTCTCCTCAGGCAGAGTAGATGCATACAGTGATTTACATCTGTAGACTCTACAGAGGAATATATTGCAATTTGGATTTGTGAGCACCACACTTAAGAGAGGACATGCTGGAGCACACCACTCACTGCTCACCAGAAAATCCAAACAAGGTTGGGACTCACAGTACAAACCATCAGGGAGACAGTCTTCCTTGTCTTCAGAACTCACAGGAAGTTTTTTTGTAAATGCTGTAGCCAGCCAAGGCAGAGTGTCCCTGTCTCTTTCCAGCTCTCAGTAACTCCATGGGAGTTACGCAGTGGCCGACAATATTGAACCAGTTTGTACAGGCAAGAGAACATTGAGAGGAAATGCTTAGGGTGACTCTATACCTGAACTTTCATCAGCCATGCTGAGGAGTAGCTGGTGTCGCAGGGGGCTCCAGAAATATGCTGCTACAGGCAGGTTTGCCTTCCCAGAAGGAACATCACAATGAAAAGACCATCGCTGCACGAAAGTAATACAGTTCACCTCCCACTCCCAGGGCCAGAGCTAGGGTTACCAAGGACTTTGCCTTATGCTGACAGAGACATCTCCATCTGTAACTTCAAATGCTTAAAGCTTTCAAGCACTGAGCTCTTTGCAGGAATGGATAAAGAAAGAAAAGTACAAAGGAGCCTTTAGTCTATTCTTCTCCATCTCATCCACTTCCACAAGGACATTGACAGACGAGGCTCTGAGAATTTGTGTCAGAGAACTTGTGGTGCTGGAGAACTTCTGTCTCTCTCTGATCTGAGCTTTTCAAATGAAACCAAGAGGAGGCTGGTTTTTAGCAGACATTATGTCTTGCTCTTTTGGATATCCTGTTACATCCCATCAGTATCTGACTGTCATTTCTGTCACCTCCCAGCCCAGAGCTCACCAGCTAGGCCTCCTTCTTTTCCCCTGCCCTGCATCCACATCTCTCCACCACTACCCCACACAACCATGGACACAGAGTACACATACCTGTTTCCCAGAGATCTGTTTGTGAAGCAGGTTGTTGTCTGATGGCCTGATTTCCCCGATGGATTAACAAATGACTCTACCACCTTCTGCAATTCTATCACATTGTCCCCACACTCTTTCTTGCTTCTGGAAAAGTTTGACAGCAGTAGCAAGGGATTGGAGAGGAAAAGGTCCACTGAATGAAACCGAATTAAAAGTCTTGAACACCTGCAGTGTCAGTGTTGGACAGCCATCTGTCCCTCATTTGAGAGTGCTGTTACTGTCTGCCATACCTAATGTTGCTTGTCCCAGACAAATGTTAGGATGCTGCACGGGCGAAGTTGATGTACAGGGCTTTGCCTTGCAAGTCCATCCTTTATTTTAAAGACAGAAATGTCTTCTAGTTTGTCTTCTGAGATCAGAAAGGTTACTCTATGCATTAACTCCTTTTGCTCTTCTGGAATGTTATGTCAAAACAAACCTTTTTAACTCACGCCACTTTCTATCTGCACACTGCCTAAAGTACAGAAACACCCAGACCAGGTACAAGGGTATTTCCTCTTCACAAATACATACTTATATATCAACATATAAAATAATTTCAAATATGCTAGACTTATTCATATGCATACCCCCACACATGCACACACGTTTCACTAGCATGTGTGATGAAATTTTTGTTCAGACCAATGTGCTGGGAGCAAAAAAGAGCAGGAAAAAGCTTGTTTGATGCTAAATTCTTGAGCATACTGTTCATCCAAGAATAGAAGAAATAGGTCTTTGAGGGCCTGATAGGTCTGAACATTTTGTCCTCTAACAAAATCAGTTTAGCAAGAGAAAATCTTCAAGGACCTTTAGAAGGAAGCACAGAGGGATATAATTTTTGTTTTCTAGTATATTCCTAATTTAAAGAAAAACTGATTATCCATCTCCTCCCAGACTTATTTTACTGTATGTCAGTTGAATTGGCAGAAGAACCGCAGGTTTTTTTGTAGGAGACAGAAAAACAGATTCTATTTGCCCGTGTGCTTGAGAACAGTCCTCTGCTATTTAAGCTGATAATGTTTCCTTGTCTGTGACGATACTGGAACCAAGAGATCTCAAAAGCTAGGAGAAATGGCTGTCACCAACTCCTCTACAAATACTGTAGGGCCTTTGATGTAAACTAGAAGAGGCATGTTGCAAACCAAAATTTACTAGCAGTTGTTTCTTTCTTCCGAGGACTTACTGTACTTCTACAATCTTGTCCAGACACCCATCAGAATCAGAGCAGAAGTAAGTGGGGAAGTTTCA
Source organism: Oreocharis arfaki (assembly GCA_013398015.1). Taxonomy (NCBI): domain Eukaryota; kingdom Metazoa; phylum Chordata; class Aves; order Passeriformes; family Paramythiidae; genus Oreocharis; species Oreocharis arfaki. The sequence continues at coordinate 336,002 of VZRR01001440.1, read as the reverse complement.
CCATCTTTGCCATATAAAAAATCAAACTATGTAGATCCAGTCAATTTGACAAGTCAGTGGCATTGAGTCAAGCCACATCCTTAGTAAATAAATGCCCACATCACACAGCCATCACCATGTTCAGCATTTAAGGGTGAATCTTGTTTACTTCTGAGCACTGTGGTTAAGATTGAAGGTTCAGAGAAGCTGTTACATCTTTACATCGTTGGAGATTGATGTCAGTCACAGCAGAAAGGGGAGGAACATGAAGGCCTCATTGGTTAATCAAGAACAAGAGATTTTGTCAGTTTAACATTTTTGTCTGCTGAAGTCATGGAAATAGAGATGATTTGAATGGTTAATATTCCATTTTCCATCACTACAGTAACATATTAAAATCATCTCAGAGCAGCTCAGGAGGGGTGATCAGTAAAACCAGAGATAAGGTGCTTCCTACTACCACCACTGCTCTCACAGGGATCTCTTGGGGAGGAAGAAACAGCATCAACATGGCTGAGCAAAGAGGGGCGTGACAGTGTTCGGAGAAGATTTTCTCAGGAGGGGGTGTTTGGTTTTTTGTTGGTATAGGCAGGAAGCTTAAGATGTTATCTGCAGGCTACAATGTGTGCCATTTTAAACACACTGCTCTTAATAAATACCGACAGCAAATCAGGACAAGAACAGACGCAAGTTGTTTCAGGCGACTTCTGTCAAGTGAACAGTAATGCGCCAGGATTAGTGGCAATCCTCTCCATATTGAAGAGAGCAAGTCGCCTGCAGATGAAGTGCTCCAGGCATTGCAGTGGGTTTATCAAGGGGTCCTTGATATTCTGGAGCAGACGTGCAGGCTGCGACATTATCAGTAGCTTTTGAATTCAGCCATCTCCTGCTGAAAACTGGGTGGCAGCAGTGGTGGGAGTGGGAGGCAGTTGTTTTCAATTCCAGATCCATCCTAAAGAACCCACATCCCAGTGGTTCCCAGGCTGCTGCCTTCCCCCCAAGTGATGTTGCTAATGCAACTAGACTTGCTCCTAATAACTAAAATGTTAGAAGCACGGTATTGGAAGGGCAACAGTTTGAGCCAGTGAACCATTAATTTCCATCCCATCGTGTGCAATCAAAGTCAAAGTTCACCGAGGCTCAAAAAGGCAATGGCAACTTGTGTCACCATCCCCACTTATACTGGGTGTCCCTCGAAAATGCCAGCCCAGAGAGGACAACCTTTTCTGGGATGATTTTATTAAATGAGTGCTAATATCTAAGGCACATTGTTCTTCTCTCCAGGCTGAGAAAGGGAGCAGGTGCGTGAGTTAGCTCTTTGTATATGAAGAAGACACCTCTTTCATGTTCCTGAATAAGGATCTCTTTGGACTGACAGTGTTGAAGTACTAGTAGGCCTATTCTTCCTTTACCTCTCAGCAGCTTTATGCCATCCTGCTATCTTAAGACTGCCTAAAAGCTAGAATTAACAAATTTTATTGAGTTACCATGGGGGAACCCTCGTAACAGAGCCAGCTGTGTTGTTTTACTAATAACGCCATCAAGGCTGGTTTCCAGAAGAATCTATCTGATCGCTGGCATCTGGTTTGAATTACTTTGTACATTAGCACTGAGAGCTGACTCAGTCTCTGGGCACCTCAAAGGTCTCTTTCAGGCACAGATTGGTTTGCTTGATAGATCCTTGTCCACAGCTGAGCATCTAAATTTGTATTTCCAGCCCGATTTAAAGGAACCATCCAGAGAAAAATCTGTCCCTGTAAGACCTGGAAAATACTGAAAAGCCAGGAAATTAAGATAAAAGCGGCATCTCACATTCCATGGAAACCGTTTCTAAAAAACCTGTCACCACTTCTGGGATTTAGCCATGCAGAACTTCTTGCTAAGAGTTTTAAAAGAGGTAATTAACAAAATACATATTATGGTCTCTTTGAAGCTGCATGGTGGGGTCTCGTTCTAATAACTTTTGCTATAGAGCTCCTGTCTAGACCCGCCTCCATCTTAAGCTCAGAAAGCATAAGTAAAGGGAATCCCATTTGGAATTCCTCCCTAAATGAGATTCTAGCACAGCAAAATGGTTTACGTGAACTTGGAAATTTTTCCTCTGCTTATTTTGAGTTTACAGCTAACAAGAACTTTTCTTGCCCTTTTTTTTAACCCCCTTTTCTTTGCCTCATTAGCCTTCCAGCAAAAATGCTGTGTTACACATGGTTCTGAAAGGGTCTGTATTCTCCATGCCCTTTTTATGCAGTGTATGAAACAGCTTAATCAGACACACACCAAAAGAAGCGAACAGACACACACACACAGTGAGAGACAGCAGGCACACCTGAGACTGAAGTGCATCCTGTTCATAAAGGGAGATATAGTGCTGATGGCATTTCACACTGAGGTATCCAGGGACCATCACATGGCTTGATGAGACCAAGGAAGCTCAATAGACTTTCCAAACCTAATTAGTACTTAATGATCTGGAGAGACACGGATGTCCATCACCTCTGCTTCAGCCCCTCTGTTCTTCCTCAAATTCTTAATTAACCTTTAAGGAGATGATGTGCTGATGAGTTTCCTAGGATATTGCATTGATTTTTTTTTCACACACGCACACATGCACACTTGTGCACACGCTCAGCCACACCACACATGCCAGCTCACATATTAAAGAAGCTCTGGTACAATTTCTCAGCTCCAATGCACTCCACACAAGGGCTCTGCTGATCAGTGTTTATTAATGAAGCGCTGCCTCGAAAATTGTTAATTGATGGCAATGTACAGAACATTGTCTGGAATTTAACCTTATTCATCATTTAAGTATGTGGGAAACTAGAGCGTGGTGTTAATTAATAGTGTAAGAACAAAGTTGGATCGTTCTGCTGTGGATTTGAAAAACAAAATCGTAAGTGCAAGGAGAGGGAGAAAAAAGCTGTGATTAAATATAAAACCAGAGCAAAAAACTGAGAGAAAATGGAGCCAAAGCCAGTGTCATATTCAAGATGACTCACTTTGTGCTGATAATGAAATAAAAATTTTCTTGTGAGCTTATGTAATATTTTACTGTTGTGTCATATTTAATCAACTCTGAGTTTTAACAAGCTAAGTAGAGGGTGGGGGGAAGCTGCTACCAATGGAGTGAAAACAGATTAATAAGTTTTGAAAAGTTAATGGACAAATTTTCAGATTAAAGGAAAAAAAAAAAAAGAAAAGAATCAATGTTGGTAGCTGAATTCACCAGGGGGAAAATGACAAATGGAGAATGCCTTACTTCAAGTTCACTTAATAACAATCTAAATATATGGTGATAATGTAGTGTGCAATGCTAACAGCTGCACTCTTCCAGGCTTGTCTAGATGTTTTCAATGGCTGTTTGTTCTCCAAGTCACATGCTTGAATAATGGAAACCTATCTACCCAGATATTCATTTAAATGACTTATTACCACAGGGTCAACACACCGTGGTTTGAGTGTGACATTGCCTCCCACGGGACTGTTGCTCTTGCTGAGCTAGGGCACTTGAACCACTTGAGTTTGGGCTCAAAATCTCAGTGTACAAGCTTCAGCCTGTTGTATTTGGGTAAGTGGACCACAGTTATGGACCAGGCTTCTGGTCCATGCAGGAATTTCTCTGCCACAGAGACATCTGGCCTGCCCCAGATCATACTCAGCACAAAAGATAACAGGGGACATCATGAACATTCCTGGCTGTGCTGAAAAGTCATGGTACTGTGCTCTTGTAGGCTTAAGCCCAGTTTCTGCCTGTGATCACACAAAAAATCTGTGTAGAGCAGGGGCTGAAGCCTAACATTTCCTTGGACCTGTCTTCTTCTGCAGTTTCTGTGTTTACATCAACTTGAGGTCTTAACCCTTAAAGAGATATTTCAGTGACTCCTAGGTTTGAAAATGTGGAGGATGGTGTGAACATGCGGTGTGCTCCCCACTCCAGAAATCCTGTCATGTAAAGAGAGATGATAGTCTGAGAAAAGAGAGGAAATGAGAGACAAAAAAAATAAAAAACATACCAAGGGAAAAGTAAAAGTACTGCCAGACTTTCCTGAATTTCAGGGAAATGTTCTTCAGGGGTTAGTCCAGTCCTTTCTTTTCAGTTTAAAAGAAAAAACATGCCATTTTGAAACAAGGATAAATCCCCTTTTTTTTCATCTTTTTTTTTTTTTTTCCAGAAAGTATTCTAGATGTTGACCACATTTCTGATTTATTCAGATCCCCCTAAAACTTAATTTTCAATTGACTTTTTTTTTTTTGGAGCATATTTTTTAGTTTCTACTTGGGAAGATAAGGCATGAAATGATGAAATGTGGAGCTACACAAAGGTTGTTTAACCTACCTTCAAGACTCAAATCAGGATTAGTTCTGCTTGTGTCATTCCTTGAGCCTGTAACCCTTCAGTCATTTGGCTGTTGTGGTGATGGGGCTGCATAAGCACATAAAGCCTGGAGGAGAATGGGAAATGGATGGTGAGGAAGGTAGAGCACAGGAGAGGACAGTGCAGAGCATCAGGGACCGTGGAGGATGTCAGTGGCTACCAGATGCCATGAGAAGGCAGAGATATTGTTTTGCCCAGATCTCCAGTGATGGGAAGAGAAGTCCTGGCATTGCATGTGCAATTCGAATTAAGCTCAGATTTCCTCTGATGTAATTCGTGACTGTTCATCTGCAGCACACTCTAATGGTTGGCAGTGGGAAGGTATCCAAAGGACATGGAAAGCTTCAGAGGTGTCTGGACTATGTCAGGAGCAGGATGGTATTTTGCAGAAAGTACAGGAGAACATTTCCTGTTCCACACTTCATGACCCCTAGATGAGGTCTGATTGTCCTGATATCACTCTGCTTTGTGCTTTCCCTGAAAGCTGATTCAGTCTTCATTCCCTCTTCTCTCACCACATGCCTGGGGGCATAAGGGACACCCCCCACCCACACTAGCCATGTACGCTGACGTGTGAGTCATGTGAATCAAGTCATATAAGAGCAAATACCCCATCTCTCAGCCAAGAAACACCTGATGAGGATGGTAAGAGTGCTCTCCTATTAGTGGCTGTTAACTGAACTGTTTATTATTTAAAAGTCAGGTGGCTTAATTGTTCTTGTGAGAGCAAAAAGCAAACAAATGTCCTATAGACCAAGCTCATTTTATTTCGTATCTTATGGGTAACCTCTATTACAGAACCTGGCAGCATCTGGACAAGAAGACAGAAGCTATTTTCTGCATCTTTCACTATTTATTTTCTTCTTGCTGAGAAGAAAGCATTCTTTCTAGGCTGTAAAATTTTGTTTAGATGAGCAATGAGAGTAAAAATATGCTGCCTAAATCTAGGACAATAGCTGACTAGTTAAAAAGAACAATGGTCTTACATTTAGGAAGACTGCTCAATGGCGGACAAGAGCAGACTTTTGTTCTAGAAAATAAAATAAATAAATGAATAAATACATAAAGTAAAAGGAAAGAAACCCACCTCCTCACTCCCTAGAATCCCAGTGTTTTTCAAGAGTCAGGTGTGGCCATCTAGATCACCAAAGGCAACCCAAAGCTGGCAGCTTACTGACTGTGTTCTTAGCAATGCTTACACCCAGCCCTGGACATTAGAATCTGTTTAACTGAGCAAAATAAACATGTTAATCATGATCCTGGGGATTAGCTTGTAGTCTGCTTGAAAATCGCTGCATCATTTTTGGCCACAAGAGTTACTCTTTATCTGAGCTGGTTTCACGAAGAGATTAGGCATCAGCAGGGCTCTGCAAAGTGTACCCAGCTCACTCCCAGGGGCTTTTGGGGTCAGTGGTGAAGTACCTCTCAAACAAGCTCCTGGCATGTGTTTCTCAAAGAGGCCCCTCCTGATCTAGCAGGGAGAGTGTTAAATTGTGGGTTGCTGTGCTTGGTTCTGTTCCTTTCTTCACCCCTGTGAGGGACATGAATATGCAGGGTTCTGTTGTGCTCCCTACACTTCTCTCTCTTCTCCCTGCTATCACCTATGTAGGATATTTCATTTTTTGCATCAATATTTGTTTATTGTATTTAATACTCTTCTCTTGGCAAGGGGAAGGTATGACCTTGGTGGGAATTTGTTTCTGGGGCACAAGAGCAAACCAGAACTCGTTCACTCTTACCTCCAGCATGATTCAACCCCATCAGAAAAACCCTGCAGAAGGGAGTGCTCAGCTTGTGCCAGGAGCTAAAGGAGCTGGAGGGTGGCACTGGCACAGGCTGCCCAGAGAAGCTGTGGGTGCTCCATCCCTGGAAGTGTTCAAGGCCTGGTTGGAGGCTCTGAGCAACACAGTCTAGTGGTAGGCATCCCTGCCCACAGCAAGGATGTTGGAATGAAATGATCTTTAATGTTCCCTCCAGCACAAACCATTGTACAGTTCTGTGATTCTAAGATGTACAGTGGGATATTCATCGCCTTCTTAACCCTGAGAGAGATGTCCTCCCTACTTGTCCCAGTTAAATCTTCACATTCTACCCTGGGTGAGCAAGAAGTAGTTTTTGGTTCCATGACGAGGTGGACTATCAGTGATAGTATCAACATTCTGCTTTCACTGGCTTGAGTAGTGACCACATCTTTACATGGCACAAGGTCAGAATCCATTCTCAAGTAACTAGAAGAGAGCACTTAGTCTTGGAAAGACAGAACACTGAAGGCTTTGTTTGTCTCCTAGACCTAGGAAAGCTGCGCACAGTGGGGATGAGAGTGGAATCATGAGGCAGATGATAGCAGCTCCTGTCCTCTTTTGCTAACAAATATGCCTTAATCACATAGCATCAGTGGTGGTGAGTGTGGCACTACCTGTTTTGTGCACAGCAGGATGCACTCAGCTTTCTGGGAGACATTTACGCACCAGTTTGAGTATCTCACTTGTCTCCAGCAGGTGCTTGTTATGAAATAGGAATTTTTCCACCCATTGTAGTTAGTTTTGATAGAACTCTGTCATCCCCAAGAGACATTCTCTCCATCCTTCCTATTCCGTGGTGTCTTCTTCCGATGACTATATTTCTGCATTCCGCATGCCTATTAGTAAGCCTCAGCATCCCTTTGTGTTACTTGAATGACGCTATCATTATTAAAAAAAAAAAAAAAAAAGAAGAAGAAGAAGGAATAAAAAATACCCAAATCAGACTAGGGAATCTTTAGACAACTTTTCTCAATCATTCTGCCTTGACATGTAATGTATTGATTTCATTCCTTTCCTCCTCCTGTCACTGCTGTGCCTGCTTCCCCCTATCTCCCTCCTTCCCTCCCCGCTCATCCCTACAGGTATAAATAGCCCAAAAAACACGTAGCTATGTCTGTGACACAGCCATGCTGTGTCAGTCTCGGCTGTGCCAGCGTCCCCATCTGCTGCCTCCTTGCCCCATGCTGCACGTCCAACACGCACTCTCGTCATGCTGAGTTGGATAAGTTGCATGCCCATGTTTGAAATTAGGCAAAAGCTGAAGACCTCTGCTGAATCTGAGACCTAGGTTGTGACACTGATGGTGAACAGGCAATTGTGCCTTTACAGGGGGGACCAGAATCCATTTCACAATGCAAATGCTGAGTATTAACGAGTCTGACAGACACAGGTGTGAAAGCCATTGAAACAGCAATGTCCAGTGCTGGCTGTCAATGCAGAAAGAGGTCTTTGCTTGATCTTCCTGTGACCAGGCTAAAGGCAGCTGCCTTGCATGAGCCCAAAATGTGCATTGATTCAATTTCTCATCTCTAGTCTGGAGTTCCTTAGGAAACTGAACATTTGCTGAAAAGAAATAAAGCAATCATTACAAATGCTAGTCATTAACGGTGTGAACCTTCATAGTCACCTGCCAAGACATTGGTAGTGACTCTGCAATGTTGTTCCCTGAGCAGTGACTGTTGGGTTTTAATTACATTGTTCTATTAGAGCTGTTCAAATCAACCATTTGAGAGCTGTCTGGCTGCTGTAGTAAAAAAAAAATATAATAATTTGACCTTGACATCCTCTTCCTTTTCTTTGTCCTAGTACTCTTTGGAGGCAATCATTCATACTGTATATATCTTGTATATAGTCTGTCACTCTTCCTCCTGCAGTCCTTGTGAGATCAAAGTAGTTTTTCTGGGTGTTCAAGCTCCTTTATACTGCACTGACTTTACTCAGCACCTAAATACTGATATTTCTGTGGGTACTTTGTAAATGTTCTCATGCTGGTGTTTCCTACCGTGGCTCTACCCCTCTGAGAAGTGGGCCATCATGTGTGTTACCTTCTTCATGCTTTACTACACTGACTATATATGTCTTTGTTAAAATTTAGAGTCTATCTGCTCATCTACTTGTGTGAAATAAAGTCTCCTACTTGTCAAATGCAAAAATGTTCCAAAATGTCAAGGCTAGACCACCTGTGTAGCTCCCTTATTATCAGAATAGGTCTGCTTTTCGCCATTCCATCCCTAAGCCAAGCTAATGAAAGGCAGATGGACAGATTTTTAGAAGTCAGAAGACAAGTTCATGCTGGTCTCTCGTGGCAGACCTCCCTGAGAAGTTACTGTCTTCATCTCAGCTGACATCATTTTGACAGTTAATGAGAATGTCCAAGTTTTGAAAATGAAATGAAGATTTGAGTGCACTGATCCCCAAGCCCCAAAAGATGGTTTTGTGAGTAGTGGCCAATTCTGCTACCAGTCCTGCAAGATACTGCAGCTGGAAATTGAGTTTGAGCATAGAAAGAGCTTATTGCAACATTATCTCTTTACAAGGGTTTAAATGCCACGTCAGAAGTAATGCAAATAGAGAGAAACTAGGTCTGTAGTAAAAATGTAAACAATTTCATTTATGCTCCTTTTTTTCATCAAAAAAAAAAAAGTTGACAAAAACAATTATATGAGGTCCTTAAAATTTATCCATGGAATATTTTGATTCCATGGACAAATAATAAGTGATGCATAAATATTTATTTATACTTTAAAAGGCCACCATGCTGTGAATAGCAATTTGGGTAACTAATGCTTATATCTTCTTCCGTACGCCATAATCCTAAATTAGACTCCGTGGATATGGTACATGTAATAGTCTCTAGTCTTAGTGGAAAAAGGGAGCTCATCATGGGAACTTTTGCCTACAAGGTAGTAGAGCCCCTCTCCTGAGACACTTAGTACGTCTGGGGAAGCCATCTCATAGCAGAGTACCATGGCAGCATAGGAAATGAAAATACACTTCCTCTGGCACCATCTCCAGACTGAAATCTTTGGGGTGTTTGGGATTTGAAGGGGGAAAAAAAACCAAACATTCTTCACAGACACCACATTTGTTTCATGAAAAAACCATAGAGCTCAAACATTAAATTTTTCTGAAGAAACGCCTTGATTTCACACTAAGTGGTGATTAAGACCCAAAAGGAGAGGGTTTCTCCAGAATGCAGCCACCCACCCGTCTTCCAGATTTCTCTAGCCAAAGAAGTGCTGTGAGGAACAAGATCGTCATGACCTTGTGGAGGAGTCTCAACGAGATCCTTGTGATCATCCTGCTTGGCTCCAAGTCATATGCAGGAGCAATATCTTCCAGTTTCTTCCACAGCCACACTGCCAAGGACAGTGAGGGAGACCACAAGGAAAATGAGCATTTTGTATAACTGCTACTGGTGTCCAATATGCACACATGGCACCTCTTGTCACCAGAATGGTGATCTATTTTGTCATTTGTTATGAACATGAATTGAATTCTGGGTAGTCCCCCTGAGGGGAGGAAAAAAACCAAAACCCACCACAAAAATAACCTATGCCTCTCCCATTACTATCCCTTTAGTTATCCTGTCCCCTACTGCTGCAGGAGACCTGCCATTAGCAAATTCCCAAACCACCCATTTATTTTCAGACCTGTGCTGTGAAGCCTCATTCTTCAAACACAGCAAATCCAACAGCTTCATGAGTTGAGCTACTGCTGGTTTTTCCCTGTGACTGCAAATGGGAATGGTCTGTACAAATAAAAGCCCAGATCTCTCTGCTATTACAAGTAAAAGAGTCTGGGTGAAATATCTGCTGAGGAATATATTTTATGTGTTTTCTTTAACTGTCCATCCGAAAAGTGCTGAGTGATGGTCGGGTGCAGTTAGGAGGCACTGATAATGGCCTTACATTTATAAAGTACCATCCATCCAGATGGACTCCCAAAGTACTTTATAAACTTTACTAACTGGTTGTTCCAGCTCCACACGTCACCTTATATCTGTCCATCTGTTCACAGCTATAGCCTTACACAGAGCACTTCTCTCACCACTAAAGGGTGTAGCTGAAGTTTAAGATGTAGCTGATGTTTAAGAGCTCACATCAGTGTGGAGTAAAAACTCCGTGGCTTAGCCCTGCTTCTGCTCCATAGCTCTGTTGACTTCAGCATGAATAAAAACTAGGGAGCAGAAAATGAAGCTGCTGAGGAATCAGGTCAAAAAAGATGAGGTGATTTTTGCGTCATAAAGCAGAGTAAGGCGCCTCATTGCCAGCAGCTGCTTAGATATCAAAAGTTTACACCGATGCTTGGGGAAGCTCATAGGTTCATGGAAAATCTTGATTCCACATCCACCTCTGCCACAGAGATATGCAATGGCTCTGGGGACATTACTGTTGGCAGACCTAGGTCCCCTTACATCCCAGCTGAGTTTGGGATGTCTGTGTAAGTCTTCCTATAACAATGCCCACACAGATGACCCAGCAGCAGGGCTTCTTGTCTGGGCGGGGATATGCCCAACTGGACATCATCAGGGGATGTTGGCTCTGTAATCTCTCACGAGCATATTGCAAGAAATTTGCTCAGATTTTTATTGCTCTTTGCTACCTGTATTGCTCTAAAGTCCTGAGTTGAAGCTACAATTGCACCGCCAACACAGAAATGGAAGTCAGTATCTGGGGCTACCAATCTGCGGCTAAAATGCCTAACCAGGGGATAGGGAAGGTAAAGCCGCTATGAAGGGAGAAGGAGGCAGTGATGGCTGTGCTGTGAGCCCCTGTGAGCCCGCTCCCCTCCTCAGGTGAAATGGGAAAGTTTTATGCAGTGCTTCCCCATCTCAGAAATTTTTTTAAACAAGGAGTACATGTGTCCCTTTACACAGTGCTTTGACTGTTCTGCTCATATTTGGTTGAGGTTTAGATTAAAATTAGATTCTGTTAAATTCCAGCTTGCATTTGGCTATAGGAGGCATTTAGATCAGACAGCCTCTACTCTCCTGAAATATACCCAAAGATCTGACATGATCGTGACTGGTTAGGCTAGGATATTTTTTTTTTTTTTCCTTTTTAGTCCGGGGGATATGTTCAGACAACAGTCTACATTTGTGTGAAATGAGGATCCATCCAGCACCCTGTAAAAAATCTAAACTAAAAGATTAATTGTTAGCCATGATTACCATATTATTTATTGTTATTGTGTGATGTTGAGACTATGTTTGGAACAGATGGGAATCCAATTAGCTTGGTTCTGCCTTTGTCCGTCGGATGAGACATTAATTTCAGGGCCACTCTCCACCTTGTCTGAATAGCTACGAGAAGAGAAATATGCTCATGGAACTTCATGTTTTTGAGACACTCATATATTTTGTTTTCTCATGAAAGGACACTACTCGCTGCTAAGCAACAGAATAGCTGTGTTTACGTGTGCATTTATCTATATATATGCACGTACATACGCAGACACAGGGAGTTGTTTACTCAAGGACAAGAGTCCTCAGCAGACTGGCTTTCAACTGAGAGTAATTCTATTAATTAGGGCTGCAGATACCATCCCCCTTCTGCTTCCCCCACCTTACCCCTCCTTTTCTTTCCTCTGTTGCAACTATTACTATTTTTAATTAACGTGCCAAAATGTTCACTTCTAACTATAACAAGAAAAGAGAAAGACAAAAGGGCAGAAGCAGGGAGAGGAGCTCTGGAGAAAAAGACAATTTGTTTGAATAACCCTTTCAGAAAAAGACAGGCTTGTCAATGATTTCTCTTCAGGATGGTATCCCATAACCAGGGGAGGGAGCAGAAAAGCTTTTTAATGGGGCTTTTCTTCCAGCCAGGAATAATCATGCCTACAGAGAAGTCTTAAAGCAGCCTTCTGCTTGGGGGCAGTTCTCTTACACATCTCAGTGATATTTCTTTTTTTCCTTCTTAACATATCCTCCTTCTTTTCCCCCCTGTTTTTTAAGGTGCTATGAATCCTTAGTCTACGAATTATCTCTCAATCCATCTATATTTTTTGTCCTGCATTGGTCATTAGCTTATTTCTCCATCACAAATCCCTATCCCTGGATTTTAAATGTTACAACATTTGATGTAATCCCCACACTTCAAAACTGATATCCAGGCACCAAAGTAAATATTTAGGGTTCAAGGTTGTCTCTCTGTTCTTCATCTGTGAAACAGTTTGTGATTAATTGAATCTGTAAAAGGGGAAGGTGATTAAGATATTCATTGTAGAGAAACAGGTATAAAAGACAATACTGTGACTGAGAAATAAACACAGCATCAGCACTGGAAAAAGTGTTGATTGAAATTGGGCATGTATGGGTATGAAACATGGCTTTTCATACGCATTAAACTCTTTGAAATACATGCCTTTATTGCTGCGGTTTTATTTAAGTTGAAGTTGTCTGGGCATTGATGAAATACCAGGGAAGGTGAGCTCAGGAAAGAAAATCAGCTTTTAAAAGAATAATGGCTTTGCATTTACTAATGTTATCGTTCTTTACGGATAATATTAATAATCTAAATGTTTGCCAGAAACTGGAAGAAATAGTTTGCTCGTTTTAGGTTTTTTGGTTGAATCTTTCTCTTCCGAAGCCTCCTCCTTGTCCCTTCCCAAAATATGTGTGAGAAATTAAAAGCATCAGAAACTGGTGTGTTATGAGCCTCGCCCCTTCCAGTTCTGAGGAGATGTGAGATTTTAAAGCCTCCAGCTGGCATCTACCAGCCTTTCAACACAAGCTGTGGATCTGGAGCCCGCCACTCCAGAGGCCCCTGATTCAAACTCAGTGGCTTTGTCAAGAGGGTTGTGACTACTTTTGCACGCACACAAATTGGGAGTTTTCTGAGCCACTGTGCGCAGAAATCCTTGACTCCTATTCATATGCGTCAGGCAGTGTCTCTCATTTCAAATGACATGGGCTTATTTGACTTTCAAATGAGAAAACTAAGTATCGTGAACAGATGAAGAGATAATCAAAACATCTTTGTTCAGGTTTTTGGAAACTGGTTTTGAAAACGGAAACTCCTGAGCCATTCTGCCAGTTCTCACAATATTTTTATCATTGAAAAAATAACAACAACAACAACATTTGCTAATAGGTTTCCTAAATCTCCTGGCTTTGAAGGCATGTGAATTGGTGTTGATTCACCTTAATAATAATTAAATGTAACTTATGATTCTATCAACCCATATTTGTAGGAAAGCTTGAACAACATTTACTTTCAAATGAAGAAGAATTCAGAATCTGAGCTATTTCTAAGCCAAGCTTCAGCACTGACAACAGTATTGCAGGAGCCACCCTTTCTCTGAAAGCACTGGCGTAAAATCAAAAGTAGTTTAAAAACAGTGGAAACACATGATAGCGAAAACCCTTCCTGGATCAGCAACTTTGATCCCTTACCACTGCATGGACTCATCAGGTTCATCTTGAATATGATCTTGTATCTTGCTCCTCACTTTTCCAGCTAGGCTAGGACTGCTTGTTGTTGATGAGAGATAATCCTCTTCCTGATTTCTAGGCTAAATATATTCATAGCTGATTGGTCTGTTTCCTCATCCCAAAGAATTTATATTAATGACTGGCTAATTGTTAAGTCAATTATTCTTTGTAATTATTCTTAACTATAAGTTGCATTTTCTCTTGCTTTTTCCACATTTGAATTGTTATCTATGCATATTCACTCTTCAGGCTGTTTTGGTGAGTTGTGATTGATCAGCAAAATCGTATGGTGGATGCGCTTCATTTTCCCGATTCAATAAGCTGACATATCTCTGTGTGAAAATGGAGTACTCATCTTCCTTTAATATTTGAATATATGTCTTGGAAATTTGGAGTTTTCTTGAATATTCATTGCTATAGAGAACAGCTGTTTGACTGTTCACAAAAAGTGCACAAAATAGGTAAAGAAAGTATTATAAGCAATTCAGTCCTGTCCTCTGAAAAGGGAATTTACTTCTCCCATGGCTCTTGCTTTGTTACCTTCTAGAAATGGCTGCATTTCAGCAATGCCTCACACAAATTTCTTATGAATTCAGTACACTGTAAAGTACCACAGGACATTTTGGGATGTCATTGTGGGTGTAGTTTGGTAGTGTCTAGGCTGGTATTTTTTAAACAGACACCAGGGAACGGAATATCCTCAAGATAATAACATTTCATAAGGATGGGTGGATGCTGTTGAGATGAGAAGGTCTAGCAATGTTTCCTAAGGGATTTCAGGGTCTTTGCCAGGCAATTCCAGAACTTCAGGCCTTGTTTGCTTATTTTGGTTTAATTATACAGAGTGAAAGGACATCTTTGCTTTGTATTTGAACAGCGACACATCACCTGCCCTGTCTAACCCCAGCTAACATCATTATCTCCTCAGGTCAAGTGAGAAAGGCCAGTGCTCTTGTTGCTGTGGGTGACAGGTTCAAACCCTTATAATCATCCATGACAGCATTTGTTATACTTCTTTTTTTATGAGACTTTTTCAACCTCTCTCTCAGCCACTTTATACTGCAAGCCTTTGGTTCTTAGCTTTCATTTTACATCATTTCCCTTATCCTTCATCTTGCATTTCAATGTTTGTATGGCTTGAACAGTTTTCCTTTGGGATTTAATTCACATGCTCGCGGTCAAACTTTCAAATCCATGGGGTTAATCTGGATTTGGAGTAAAACCAGAAGCATGTTACAGTCCAGTGCAAGCACACACAGATCTCTGGTGCTTGGCCTTTTTTTCTCCAGCCAGCGAGATGTAGACACAAAACCACAAATGTACACACCCCTAGGGCACAGACATATCCTGTTTCTTCAGCTCTATCTTCAGCATTATCAAAATTAACAAGTAGCCACCTTAATCCTGCTCACTCATCACAAAGCCCTCTTGTTCCTGCGGATCCGGATCCACAGCTATTGGCTTCTTATCTTGGAGGTGAAGTAAATAAAAGAAAGGCAAAGGAAAGAAAAAAAAATAAAAGACACCTTTCTACTCTTGCATAAGCTTCACACCAACCTTTTTGTTATTGGTAAGTGGCTTAAAGTGCTGTTTGGAAATGAAAAAGTCACCCTGATAAGATAGCGTCTGGCCTTGGAAATTCCTGGCAAATTACTGTGCATCTCTGACTGGACACAGTTTCTCTTACTTTTGGCTTAGACTGGGGCAAGCTGACACCCTGGATCACAGAGTGAGGTATCCCAGGGTAATCCCTTGCACTCACTAGTAGTGTTTTATTAATTGATACTGAGCCTTCTCCCCAGGTTTTTCTCTTACCATCACTTCTGGGTTTTGTTTTGACTGGGGTTTGCTCTGCCAAGAGCAGAGAGAGGCATAATAAGTGACATTTGACATTTTCTAGCCAGGGAAGAAAGGGCATCTCAGGAGCTGCACTGGCTGGCAGAGGTCCGCTCGCTGGTACCTGGCCTGGGCTGCTGGACGGAGAGACACCAGGGAGGATGTCAGTACAGAACAGACAGGTGATGCTGTAGGGTATGAGAGCAGTGGAGAAATGGCAGCTTTGATGAAGGCTCTTCCCAGGATAGGATGACAGCATGGTCCTCTTGGGAATGAATGTGATGCAATCTTCCTGTGGAAAGTGAAGTTGGGCCACATGAATTAAGCCTGCTGCTTTGCAGAGGGTGAGGAGATTTTGTCGCCTGTGCCACAACTCTGTAGTTTTTCTCAGGAGGTAGTGTGTTGCATTATTGTTGTTCCTGCTGCTGTTGTTTTAATCTTTCAGGGAAGATTATATAAAACAGCCTCTCCATGAACCAGAACACATCTCTAGGGAATATGATGACAGCATCCATATCTTAAAAAGCCATAAAGTAGAGACGCACTGTAGAAAGTAGTCGTTCCCAGTAATAAGTGCAGTATGACATCCAGGAAAGATACCCTGTTGTGACAAGTTTGAACACTAGAGCAAATCTGGAGAAAAGTAAATTTAAAACCACAGATGTTGCCATGCTTGTTATTTTAAAGGATTTTCCATTCCCTAAATTACTCCTGCAACCAGAACAAAGCCCTTTAACCCTTGGCAGACCATGGCCATTTCCTGATGCTCCCCAGCTGTGAATCTTAAAACTGATTCCTCTTGAAGCCTGCATCACAGACACCCCTTGAAGTAGAAGCTGCCCTGCATTTTGCAGGACTCATACTTTGGTGTACTCCAGCCCATGTGGACCCTGACCTTGATGGGTGAACAAGCTGATAAAGGATTTTCTTCTTCCCTGATCTCAAGCAGAGATTAATTTCTGGACTATATATAGTAGATGTGAGGCCCAATAACAGGCTTGTTCCAGGTCTTGCAGGAGCTGAGGCAGGAAGAGAGGATAACCACAGTTCCCAGTCACAGAGGGACAGAAACAGCCTCTAACTTTATATTTGCAAAGTGTGCTGCACCCCGGAGCAGGACACTCATTAGCTACTGCTGTACTCATACCTGGAGGTACAATCCTGCTGCATCACCTATGCTGCAGCCCGCAAGGTGGAGTGGGGCAGAGTTTCCTTGCTCTGCTACTCCACTAATCTGCTAGGAGAATTCAGGCCACTGAGCTTTAACTACCTCAGGCCACACTTTCAGAGCTGAAATGCC
Organism: Oreocharis arfaki; assembly: GCA_013398015.1. Classification (NCBI taxonomy): domain Eukaryota; kingdom Metazoa; phylum Chordata; class Aves; order Passeriformes; family Paramythiidae; genus Oreocharis; species Oreocharis arfaki. The sequence goes on along the minus strand of VZRR01001440.1, from coordinate 319,275 downwards.
ACCTATATCCCTGCAGCTTAGTTAGTGAAAGAACAAGAGACTCCCAAGTGTGATTGAGACTGCCTGAGCAAGGTGACATGCAGGGTCTGGTTTAGAGCAAGTGAATGGAAAGCCCTGGGCACAGTGCGGGTCAGCCTTTCCAAATATGACGCTGTATGCCTCAGTTTCCCCTCTCTGATCAGCATGCAAATTATGCCAGCAGCCACTGCCCTCACTTAGGTTTTATTAATGAACTCCAGGACCAATAAGTCAATAGATCCTGGAGAAGTGTCACTGTTACAACCATCCACGACAAGTGAAAGCACATTCCCAAGCAGGGACAGTGTGGAAGGCCTAATGAACATTAAGCAGAGCACTTGTTCTGCACTGGCTTTGTCGCTGCTGGGCAGCCTTGTCCTGACAGAGCTCCTGTCCAACCAGGGACGTACATCCATTCATCATTAGTCCTAATGCAAGCTTGGGAGTTTTAAAGCCAGGGTTAAATCAGACCATCTTAATTTGCAGGCTTAATGCATTGCATATTATCCATATCCTTCCTATGGGATTTATCTTGATTAAGTGCTAATTTGTAACTGGTGGTATACCCAATGAAGTGACTGATGAGAAGGGTGCCTGGGTTGAGAGTCTGTGTTTTGGCAGCAGTGCAGACTGGGGATGGAAACTGCTGTTCCCACTGCAGACACTCGGGCAGGCAGCACATTTTATGCACGTCCCCATCAGCCTCATAGGCAAAGTGTCCAGAAGAGTTTAGCTTGGGTTATTCTTCAGCTGTGACAGAAGCCAGAGGTCTGCAGTGGGAGAGAGGATGAGTCCTATAAAGGTTTTTGGCCATACTTATCCCTGAGCTGCTGTATAGCCCTGTGTGTGGGCAGAACAGCACAGGTCAGAACAGGCAGAGATGCCTCAGATAACCAAGTGCAGGCAGCTGTTCACACACCCTGGCTTAAACATCTCCTGTTCCTATTGGGCTCTTCCTGTCTGTGCCCACAGCTGAGCTGCCTGCCCCATCCCCTGCAGTGACACCCTGCCCAGACCCTACCTGTCTCACTTCTTCCACTCTATGACCACCAAGAACCAGCTGGAGTCAAATGTTGAGTGGGCGAGACCATTTTAGACACGATCACAGTTCTGATTTGACCACAAAAAGCTGGCAGAGCCTAACAGCAGCATTAAAAAGTCTCTTCGAGATGGGCAGAGATTTTCCAAGGAGCTAGGAAGCTCCTATTTCAGGGTAGTTTTACTTTGTTGACCTTCATTTTGGAACCAGAAACAAACCTTCCACCTTCACCTGACACACCAAATCTCAGATCAATCTAAATCAGCATGTAAATTTTACAGGGTTTGAGGAGAAGTGACCTTTAAGCAGAAATGGGTTCTCAACTTTTGCTATCACAGCGCTGGCATTTCACTAAAATAAAAGCCTTTATTTCATCTGGCACTTTGGTATCTGAAACGGTGTCTGGTTCTGTAACCATCTGCCCCTCCTCCAAATCATAAATACACACTGAATATATGCCTTAAACAAGTCTTATACACAGAAACACACATGCAGAATTCAGGTCAAGCTGTTTCATAGTCCTATTTTACAGAAGAGTGAAATGAAACTTTACTGAGATTTCTCTGATGTGGTAACAGTACACCCAGGGAAGGCATCCAAAAGTCTTAATTTATGTTTTATGCTCTTCAGAGGTGTTCCCAAATAGCATTTCTCCTTTTGGTTGTTTTTCGTAATGCTGAAAATAGTGGACAGTTTCCCAGCTAATGGGTACTGCTTCCTTTTACTTGAGTAACTAATGACAGCAGTTGAGGAGGAAGGGGGGCTTTGCGTAAAAAGAAGTTAATTAATTTCGGGGGTTTTAATCTCTTTTCTTTTGTACCAAACTATAAAACAAAAATTCTTTGGGAGCCAGAACATGTACCTCCAGTAATCGAAAGAGAGGCAAGGATCTGACTAATAGATATTACGTTCCATTATATGGTCTTGAAGTCAATAAACATTAGGTTACCTTCATGCAGTGAAAAAAGACCAGATTTATTAAAAAATCTTATCTGGAGGGTTTGCATTTCAATAGGATGTGAATTTGCATATTTTAACAATAACCTCCCATCATTCTGTCTGATCTGTGCTCAGTTGGCCATACAGATCACTTTATCTTGAATAGATTATCACCGGTTTAATAAACCCTTCATAATATGCAGGTATAACAATGGTACTTCATTGGATAAAGAAGGTATTAAAGTTCTTTTTCTGGAAATAGGGGTGGCCCAGCTAGTGATTAACTTTATACCTCTGTACATCCCTGTGCTGAATACCGATTGAAGGAGAGTATTCCCATTATTCACATTCAAAATGGACCAGCTCTTCAGAGCTCCTGTTAACTCCTCCTTGCCCAAGGCAGCAGTGCAAAAGCTGGAGTTAAAACAGCCAAGGCTGCTGGGTGTGTTGTCTCCAGCAGTAGCCACTACCTTGAACATAAAAGAAAAGCCAGCACTCTTCCCCCAGGCTGGATCTCTCACATGTGCAGGGTGATCAGTGCCAAGACGTCTCATGAAGGAGGCACCATCCCGGTGCTAGATGGAAGTAGGGTCAATGCACTGCTCAGCAAAGGGCCAAAAAGGCTTCTAGGCAAAAAATCTTAGACAGCCTTTTTCTCAGTGAAAAAGCAGCATTATTCTTTCTTGTCTCCTCTCACAGGCTTTACTCATTGACCGCTTCAACTTTCCACACAAAAGTTGATTTTCCACTGGTTGCCGTTTACAAGGGATGAGTCCATCCCACAGCTCCCATGTCCCAAGCTTGGGGATGAGCTTGTCACCCCAAAATGTTTGGTTGGGAGCAGCACCTCAGACCCTCAGCAGGAGCACCAAGACGTCTCTGCCAAACCACAGGGCTGGCTTTTGCCTCCTGCAGTTTCCAGGGAGACAGACTATTATTTACATATGCCTGCAGTTCCAGGCTCCTGACCACCCTTCTCATGAGACACAGGGCAGAGCATTAGTACCACTGCAGCAGCGACAGGGGCAAATATAATTTTCATGTTTCCTGCAATTTTTGGTTTCTTCATTTTTGTTTCTTTGTTGACATTTGCACCCTGACTTGCAAAAAAACATGATACTCTTCCTCTCCTGGGTACGCAGTACAAAGCAGGCAGCTGTGAGCATTAACTGTCCACACACACAGCTTGGACAACCCGCAGGCTACTGTGGCATTAAGCCTGAGCTTGTAGACCTTAATGAGAGATAATGTTTGCTTAGGACCAGCTCTGTGGTCATGCAGCCTTGGGATCTGGGCTGCCTCACATCTGACCAGCTGGGAGCATAGGAATAATGAATTTAGGGGCTGAGCGTGCATGCCTGTATGAGAAATAGAGAGTATGTCACACACGCATTCCCCAAGACCCTCTTGAGAGCAACTAGAACTTTTCACACTCTCTCCCTCCCCTGTTTTCTTTTTCTCTGCTTAAGCTGTGTTCGTGCTTGCTTTTCCAAAGCTCCCATCAGGAGCTTTTTGCTTCACAAGAGCCAACATGCCGTTGTGCTGCCTGACAGTGGGAGCACAGCAAGGCTAGTGAATAATGGAAAGTTATTGACCTATAATAACCTGGCATTATTGACCATAAATGATTTAGTTAAAGCACACACACACACACACACACACACACACACACGCACACACCATCTCACGTGAAGGAGCTGAATTTTGAATTTCCTTTGTTCAGCACTGGCTCAATGGAGCTTGTCACAGGGGCATTTTGGCCTGGCATGAAATTAATGTTAATCAAAACATCTCTGAGGATCCTCTGAACAAGATTCTTGTGGGGAACGAGCACAATACCTAGATCCAAAAGCAGACTGTCCCAAGTCTTCACTTGAGGCTCCATGAGAGCACAAACATTTCATGAACTTCAGCAGAGTTCACAGATTTTAAGGCTGAAGAGGCCAATTTTCACCAAGCAAATTGAGCCCTGCCATAAGGCAGGCTGGAAACTAGCAGCTACCAGGACCAATAACCTGCCACCGAACCAGAGCACAACATTTAGGGAGAAGGAAAAACACCCACTTTTGGTGTCAGACTTCCAAATTTCCTATTATTTTTTTTCTTTCTGCTGAGCCAGCTGTTCCCCTCCGAAGTGCTGACATCAGGTCCTTTGGAGCCACAAGGTGTCGGTCGCCCTTCTGGAAAGCATGCTCAGGGCTCATGGCTGGCCTCAGGTGCCCCTCCTGGATCCACAAGGTCAGGCACCACCCCCCACCTGCCCTGACGAAACCCCAACACCTTCCTGTGCCTGAATGGAGGCCTGTGGAAGTACAGCTGAGCTGGTGAGCTTGGCTGGGTCAGATAAAGATGTGAGCTAGTACGTGTTTAACTGAGCCAGACTTCTGAACCAAATATAACCCCAGCCACTGGCACAATTGCCATATGCCCTCCAAAGATGCCTGCATTTGTGTCAGCATCTGAATTTTGTGCCTGTCCCTTATTATGGAAAGTTTCCTCCCAGCTTCTGACAGGTGAAACTTAGCAGCTTGGACCTGTTCCTGATTATCTATCAGTGCTCTACAAACAGCCATAAAAGCTTCTCATTATCTTTGTGGGGGCTGTTCTTTGTACACAAAATAGCCGTGCTCCCTGTGCCTGGATTTCTTTGTTTTCTCAGGGTCAGACGGATGAAAGAAAGGACTGCTTTGGTTTCAGATTTGCCTGACTGGGAGCTCTTGAGAGATGACGCAACAGCAAAATTTTAACCCTCAGTAGTGCTGACCCATGGTATGGAAGCAGCTATGAATTGGCATTTACAGCACAGAAAAGTGTCAGGATGCAGGGATTCTTTTTCTTGCTTTTCCAAGATCAAGGCAGTTTTTTCCTACTGACTCCCGCACGCAGTGGAAGCACCTGGAGCCGCTCCCGCAGTCCAAACTCACTGCAGACAGGCAATCACTGGAGTCAGAGGTGTGATCCAGTCTGTGTACCGAAGTAACTAACTTTTGAGTACATTTTAAGTACCTAATGAAGCAGGCTTCCCGGAGTAAATCCTTAATTTCTCCATCTAGGATATTGGGTTTGCATAATTTAGTTGTTTAAATTTAGGCAGCCAAGAGCTCCCTCTGGAGGTCTCCAAGCAGCCCGTTCCTCTGCCTGGGCACGGCCAGGCACTTGCTTCAGAAAGGCAATTTCAAGATGTGTCTGCAATTTCGGCACAAGCTAAGTCTTTCCATTCAAGCTCTCCCCCAGATTTTCCGATTTTTCCTCCAGTACTAGAGCTAAGCTAGGGGGCAAGGCCATGTGGGAATAAACAACTGGATTTCTCCTTGAAGTCAGGCAAGGCACATGACATCCTAGGGTAGATCTTCTTGTCACAGCAAGCAGTGGCAGAGGCGCAGTGCCTTATCTGTTTGTGCACACCACCACACGCTTGTGCATACCCCTGAGCCCAGCCCAGAATACCTGACTGTAGCAGCATGTGACACCAGCCCACAAGTCTATCAACGGGGGCTGAGGACAGGGGTGCTGACCTCTTTCATTCCATGACAGCTTCGTGGAATGAAGCTGTGTCTGGGGAAGTTCAGCCTAAACACTGGGAAAAGGTTCTTCACTGAGTGGGTGTCTGGTCACTGGAACAGGCTCAAAAGAGCACCAAGCCCCTCATAGTTAAAGGAGCATCCAAAAAATGCCCCAAATCGTACAGATGAGTGTTAGGTACACTACAGTGATCACCACGGGCCTCTTACAGCTCAGGATTTTCCGTGATTCCATGGCTTTCATCTCTGTCTTTCCTTCCTCTCTGTACAACAGACTGTTATACCAGCATTATCCATGCCTTGATACCTTGGATTCATGGAGCTTCTAACAAATATAAATTCCCCGTTGCACACACCCCATTTAATCAAAACCTTGCTGGTTTAAGCAGTCTGTTTTATTAAATTACCAACCTATGAAGCCATTAACTCAATTAGAAGCAGCAGTTCTGTAGTCTTGAACAACCAAGGGGTAATATTGCAGTGGTAGACGTTATGCAGGTATGGCATGTTATAATAACAGTGAGAGCTCATATAGCATCTTAAAACTTTACAATTTTGTAAGAATAATACCTAATTAATCCTCACAATGGGCCCTGAAGGTAAAGATTACTGTCCAACCCCTTTTTCTATGGAGGAAACTTAGTGGGGAAGGAGATGATAGGTAATAGACTTCAGAAAGGAGTAAAAGGCCGTATCTTTCCACAGTCTGCATTCACAGTAAGGAGGCTCTCCAAATTGCTGCTTTCCTTCTGGTCAAATCAACACCAAGTGATCATTATCTCCCTTTCTTGTCTCCATATTGTACTATATAATGGGTTGAGTTAATTTTTAAATCTATCTCTTTTTTTTATTTATTTATTTGGAAGGTGTAGGGGTAGGAGTGTAAAAGTAAATAGCACCAAAGTACTACTTAAAGTTAATATTATTATTAAAAGTAAATCATACAGAAATAGAGATGATGAATTGGAAAAGGAACTGGACTTGATTTGAATTTGAAAAAGGAAGTGACAGATTTAGGATCAGTATCTGCTTTTAGTAAAGTACTGAGAGGAAAGAAACAGCTTAAAACAGTGAAAATCAAATAATATTTCTAATAATTAACATTGCCAACTGTAAAGATGCATCAGTCATAAATTATCTCAAGAAATCCTGTATGATATGATAATACAAATAAGAGCAATTTTATATTCACATATTTGTTTTCTTTGAGCTATATTTTGAGTGTTAAGGATTTTCTTTCTTTCTAGAATTAAAATTCTTGTTAAAAAGTTGCTCAGGTCCAGAAGTTGAGGATTTAAGGAAAGCACCATATGTCAGGAGACTGATGGTAAAGCCCCAAAAGCTAGAAGCTCTGGCAGTGCTTGTAAGCAGGGCTAGATCAGGGTTACCTTTAAATGCAGAGAGGTTTGCATTATACTCTTATTCAAAGAATTAATGAGTAGTTTATTTAAAGTAGATGATTAAAAAAAAGAGAAAAGCTCTATGATTGTTCTCAGTGGTGATGGCTCCATTTTATCTCCTTTCATATTTACACCATGTAGCACCCAATTCACACTGCAGAGAGAGAAAGTACAATCTGGCCCAAATTTTCAAATATGCTCAGCACCCAGTGGACCAAAATCTTTTAATTATCTGTCTGTGCGTTTGAGAACATCCTGCTTTTGAAACTGAAGGCTCCTTAAGTAGTGTGATTTCTTGCTCGGTTTCCCCCTCTGCATTTTTTTTTTTTTTTTTTTCTCTCAGCATCACGTCTCCAGATCATCTCTGTGCTGTGATTTCGGACAGATCCTGCTAGGAAGCAGCAAGGCTTGCTCTCCTCCGAGCTGGTTCAGACATGTCAGTGTTGCTTAGGCTTGCTACCCATCTACCCAGGAGCATCAGAGCCTGGGAGCTCAGATGCACACGCTGCAAAAGGTTAATGGCCATGGCGGCCAAAAAGTTTATAGCTGAACTTCTTGTGTGTCTGACCAACAGTCCCTCTTCAGTCAAGGGCCATAGCACAAGAAGGGGAAGGAATGAGGAGGGTGCAGCCAGTTGCAGCTCTCAGTGAGGCCGCTCTGCTTTGCCTCTTCCAATTTAATCCAAGCTGAACATTCTGTGCGAGCAAGTGAGGGGGTCAAGCTTGCAAGCAAGTGGGAAGCAAATGGGGGTGATGAGGAAGGGAGTAAATAACTTTAAATAACTTGGAGCTATTGGCTGTGATGCCAGAGGTGGCATGCTGCTTCTGGCCACTAACACATGTGGACAGGTGAACCTTTACACCAGATCAATCATCATATTTATTCTAATTGTATCGTAATAGTCCCCCAGGAGCTCAGTTCAAATGAGCTTGACATTATTAAAATTTTAATGCCCAGTTTTCATAGCTGAATGAATATTTAAAGGGTATGTCCCAGGCTTAAGTTATGATGATGAAGAAATTAATGGAATGTCTTGTTTAATGCTTTGGTACATGTTGATGCAGAAAAAAAAAAAAGGAAGAAAAAGAAAAAAATAGTTGTTCAAGGCAGAAAAGAAAGAAAGGCAATGTTTAGTCATAATTAGAGGAGGAAAGCATCAGTGATGCATTAGTATCAGACACCATTTTTGTTGGATATCTCTCAGCAGAGGGGAAATATTTCTCATTCAGGAGGGGGGAAGTCAGGGTGCACTCAGGGACCAGAAGTGAAGCAGCTCCACATGAATGGCGGATCAGAAATGAATCCGGGGAGTCTCTGACCACGTCTCTACATAGTGGAATGAGCTTGCTAGCCTTTGTTGGCTGGAACAGACAGAGAAAATCACCTTTGTTACCCAACCAGGGTGTTTGTTTATTTTAAGTACCCAGATCAGCTTTGAAGGATGGCATAATTAATCAGCAAGACTCATCAGTCTGGTAATTATGTTACAGATAATTGTCAAAACATAGGACCAGATGATACCAGTTATACATAGATGGGAGTGAGAGGTAGCTCCTTCTGCACTGGAGGGCCTGATACAGGCTGAAACTGGTACAGAGAAGTGCACTGACAGTGAGGGTCTGAAATCCGGCATGACTGGGGGGTTTTGTTCCACTGATTGTGTTTTGGGTTTTTTCAAGCCTTCCATCCTTTTCCCAATTCAAGAAATATTCGGGAATCTATGGATTTTTAGTTTTCATATTTTGAAGTCTCTACTAAAATTTGGAAGGTTCCAGCTTCTGCTTATTCATTTACTGTTAGAAACTGAGGACTAAGTCGAGCAGCTGTATGGGATAAAATCACACCCCGTATATATTTCCTAGCTGTGAAGGAGGGCAGAAAAAAAAGTTAATGCTTTAAGTCCCTTCACAGAAGATTTTGTCCAAAGGGGTACTATCAAGATTAAGATAATCTTTTTCTTTCTCTGAATCTTTCCTTGTTTGTTTTCTTTTGCCAGCTCAGGAGCTGCAGCTCTGATCCAGTACACAGCTAACCAGGGGCTTACCATCAGAACAAAGTGTTCACACATCTAATTTGAGGTGTGATTTCGAACCGGCTTAGGCAAATCAGTGGATAAGGTGGCATGGCTGCTGGGTGTTCTTCTGCTCAAATGGAACTTGTTTCAGGTTGCTTCAAAAAAAATTAGACTTTGTTTGTTTGCTACTAGAACTGAAAGGAGAGCACAGCCATAATGCCTGCAGAGGATAGGGATACACCTTGGGAAAGAGGCTCTTGTGCTTCAGAAATGCCAGAGCACTCTGCTTGGAGTAGGTTTAGGTCTGGGCCTCCTGGGGTTCAGAACTGAGGTAATGGACTGTTTCCTGTTATACTGCAGCAAGCAGGAGACTTCAGCCTTTGGGAAAAGGGAAATTAGGGTAGGAGGAAGTGACTGAACACACTTTCCTTGAAAGCAGGACCAGTGGTGGGGGAGCAACAGTTCCTGGGTTAGGGCGGATCTAGCCCAGTACCAAGAAAAACCCTGCTTGCAATCTTAACCTGGTGACAGCCTCTTTCAGTTCCTGGGGAGTATGTGCTTAAAGTCATGCTCTGAAGCTACCTGCACATTTAGATCAGTGAGAGAGCCTGTATTTCATGGTCCTGGCAGTGAGTGAAAGCAGCTAGTTAATTTACACAGCTTACTCAGTTGTTTGTTAAATGGCAGCACTGTGGAAAGCATTTCTCCATAGGCAAAAGGGCTGGCTGTGGTTCTTATCTTTGTGGCCAGGCATACAAAGCTACAAGCACAGAAGGTCTAATCTTCTTGGATGGACAGTGGCCAAGGTCTTTTTGCACTCAAAGCACTGAAGTCAATGGAGCTTGGCCTTGCCTAAAGTCTGCAGAGTCAAGCCAAGCAACCATTAGTGGCAAAGGCAACGTTTGGGTCTTGCTTTAGAAGAGATAAAGCCCAGAGAGTACAGAGCATGGCAGGAAAGTTCCAATAGCCAGAGGTCATGGGCTCAGGATAAGAGAGAGACAAGAGCAGATGTTCATCTCTTAGTGAGGCAACGGGGGTTATGTCTACATCGCCTTCAGGGGTACATCTGCCTCTCTGACCTGGTTGCTGCCCTGCTCGTGTCCGTGCTGAGGAGTCCCCTGGGCTCTGTGTGACCATGATGTGCCCCACATGCAGAGAACACCCCAGCAGCAGAAGAGCACCGAGAGCACCCATGGGTCTGCTGAGGTATGAGGTCTGAGGGAAGGCTTTCAGCTGGTCAGTGCAGGAAAAGAGAGACCCACGTGAGCTGAGCATGCACTTCAAAACTGATCCAGGACCCTTAGCACATGTTCTCATCGCTCATTTAAATAGTGTGGTGCCTCTTACATGCATTTAGCAACCAGCAGGGTGAGGATCAGTGATTGTTAGTGTACTGCTGTCTTTGTTGTATCTGTATGGACTACCTTCATATGCTGAGGGAAATCGAGTGCTCAGCCTGGAGGAAAGGAGGCACGGGGGAGACCTTGTCACTCTCTAAAACTACCTGGAAGGAGGTCATTGTCAGGTGGGGGTTGGTCTCTTCTTCCACATAACAAGTGACAGGACAACACGAAATGGTCTAAGTTGTGGTGGGGGACAACACAACTTAGGGGGGAGGTTGAAATTGGATATTAGGAAACATTTCTACACCAAAAGGGTGGTCAATCACTGCACCAAGGGCTGCCAAGGGAAGAAATTGAGTCGTCATCCCTGGAAACATTCAAAAGGCTTGCAGATGGAATATTTGGGGACATGGTTTTGTGGTGGGCTTGTCAGTGTTGTACTAACGGCTGGACTTGGTGATCCTAGGGATCTTCTCCAACATTAGCGACTCTATCATTCTATGGCTACGCTGTTCTGCCTTGAAGGAGTTTGGGATCACAGTGTCTGGGCTGAAAGAGAATGTGGTAGTAATAGAGTAGCAGTAGAGAATGTAGTACTATCTTTCTGCTCAATGCATGCCTAGTTGGCTAACAGAAAAAGTTAGGGATAGAGAAGAAAGATTTTCGATAAAATGTGTATGGGTACATTTTAAAATTGGATGTAAATTGTCTTGAAATAAACTCAAGAGGGAAATGAGAAGAAAGACGGGATTGTGGAAGAACTTTTCCCTACTGACACTAGGGAAGAAGGGAGGAAAGGACAGCAAAAGACTGACTTAGTTTTATATTAGAATTTGATGTGTTTATGAAGAGAATTTCACATTGTGATTGCTCATGGTGTCAGCAGGGAATGAGATTTAATGAGCAGCATGTCCATTCAGGAGTTATACCTCTGCTGTCAGGATACACATAAAAATAGACCCTTTTATATAGCTTAGCATGACCAGAGGGCCAGTCCTGGGACTCTTTACATGCTCTAGTGTACTCACTAAATATTCAGGGACTTCTCACATAAGGAGTCTGAGGCTACAGATACATTTTCAAAAGTCATCATCCACAAGACACCCCTCTTTTCCAGGAAAGAAAGGTCAAGTGCAGGAGCAAAGCAAGATCCATGAGTGCAATAAATTCACATCTGGGTGATCAGGCCATCACCTTTTGTCCTTAGTCACCAAGGTAGTATGGAAGCACCGTCTGCTGAGTGAAAATTGACCTATCAAACACCAGTTTTACAGTGTGACTGTCCAAAACTTTAAGGGAGCCTTCTGCTGTCTCTTTCACATGCAGATTTGCATATGAAACAATATTTATGAGATATAAATACTAAAAAAACAAAGAAATAAAAAAGGCAATGCTGTCTTTCTCATTTTGGAAATGAGGCTTTGCTCCAAGCATCCTCTGTTTTGTCCTCAAACCTGCTGAAGACTAAGTTCTCCCTTTACCCTACCCCGCTCCATTTAAAACCAGGGGCAGCATAAAGGTTGAACACTACATGCTCAGCTACCCCAGGAACAAACCAAATGATTTGTTGTATTGGAAAGGCTCTATTTGTCTATTGACAAGATTAGCAGTTTCTTCAAAGTCAAGCCCAAACTGTTTTGTAAGTTTTATATTTTAAGCCATAGGCTTGTGCATGCGAGTATGAACTGAACTGAAGCCCCTCTAGGTTCATCTAAACACAGCAGAAAAGGAGAAAGATGAATCAATAGTTAGACAGATGGATTGTAATGTGTTTTATATGATATATAGAAAATACTCTCAGAGAGCAGAGATGGCCGGTAGCAATCATTCTCAGGGGTAGGCACCAGAGCATTGGCTGATTTGTAAAGGTCAGACCCTTCAATGTTTTTTTCTTTATGTTTCACACATTGCCATTTCAGGTCTTCTCCTCTGTTTGTGTACGTATCTACAGCACACATCTCAACAGGCAGGGAAGAGGGTGGTGGGGAGACTAACGAGTCCTTTAGCCGCATGAGGTTTGGGATAGTCATTTCAGAGGCAATGCATTACTAGTGAGGTAAACCAATGTTATTTGGGTTGTTTTTTTTTTTTAAGAAACTTTCTAAAATACTTCCTCTCCTTACTCTTTCATTAATCCAACATCGTAGCAATTAGAAGTGCCCACAGTAAATGTGGTTAATGTGTAATTACACATCAATCCATGCAAACACAGCACTTACCACTATTCCCATGGGAACAGGTTTTTGCTCTATGCATTTCAGCTGAAATAGATCAATACAGGAGGCTGGTTGTGTAGCTAACCTGTGGTGGAGAAACCTTCCTGATTCTGTAGCATTTGGAGAAATTTTCCTGAGCTGAGCACCTGAGCCCTAACTTTGGTTTTTCTGCTTTAGAGAAAGGCGATTGCTTTGGATTCACACTTATGGCTATCTAGTTTAGATCACTGTAATTCAATTATGTCACTCAGAATCAGGTACAGAGTGATTTACTTGAACTTTGCAATTACACATACACAATTCAATTGTAGGTGATTTTCTTGGCTTTTCCAACTTTGACACTAATATACTTTGCATTTCCTTAGGGCTCTCTATCAGGGCAGATTTTGGTCAATGTTTTAAAACTTATGACCCACTCCTACAAACACGTTCCTGCCAATACCTTTGCCCACATAAATAGTTGTATTGAATTCAGAGGAATTACTGTTGCACACATGGCAGATTCAAAAAAAGACTCGTGGCAGATTCAGTTGGCAGAAGTGGTAAAATGAAATTCCTCTTAGTGTGTTGGGAAAAGATTTTGAACAGAAAAACCTATCTCAGCAAAGAAATATATAGTAAACATATTTTCTGAAAATTTCATAGCAGTTATTAAACTATTCCTACCTACAATTAACATCTGAGCTATGCCATGAGATCATCAAGAACTGCATATTACTTTTAGGGAGGAAGTTGCTCTGGGATGAGAATTTTTTTTTTTTCCATGAGGCTAACCAGGAACTACAGAGATGCAGGGGTGCCCAATAAATTCATTTGCTAAGACCTCCTAGCTCACATCCTTCATGATTATGTCACAGCTGCATTTCATCATTGATTTAGGGGGCTGATGCCTGAGCAATACCAAACACAACAGAAATCAGTGAGCGAGAAGAGTTTGTTATTTGCCATTGTATCTGTCCATATTATTCAGGCATAGAAATGACTGGGTGTTTGTTTGTTTGTTTGTTTCTTTGTTTGTCACCAGAATTTAGGGTGGTTTTTTTTTTCATCAGCCACCTTCATAGTACATTATGATATCCTTATCTTTATTATATAGAAGAAAAAGCTGAGAAAGAGGTAGATGTCATGATGTGTCCAAAATCACCCAGAAAGCCAGTGTAGAGCTGGAAACAGGCCTTGCCAGAAGTTAGCACCTCTACTTTTTTACACTCTTTGGGAGCTTCCAGAAACATGGGCAGCAGAATTCCTTTCATCACTGTTTTTGATACAAACCCAAGCCCCCAAATACGTCCTCAAGGAGTATCCAAAATTTTTCAGATCTCTAAGGAGGGTGGGAAGAGTATTGTTATTATTAAGATGATCAGCAGGATAATCTTCAAAGGTACTATAGAACATACAAGCTCCAGAATAACCTTTTCTCTCTTGGAGTGACATCATCCTTAAGAACAACCAGCAGATTATCTCCAACATAGTTCTCTTCTGCTTGGTCATGATCTTCCTAAATATTAGGAGCATTTAATTAATCTTAAGTAATCTCCTCATCCTTGCCCTTTTCTTCCTGCCTCGGAGCACATTTTAAGCTATTCAGGATATCTCCATATTCTTGGGTGGTTTTTTTCCATTTCTTCTTTTATTTTTTTATCTCCATATTTGTTCGCTCTCAAGTAGAGTTTTAGATCTACTTAGAAGCACAAGGTATATTGATAAGCAGTGAAAAAGTGGGTGAGACGAGAAGAAAAAGGGTAGTAGGAACAGTGAGAGGAAGAAGGATGGAGACAGTGAGAAATCAGCTGTCTCTGCTTCCTACTCTTCTTTCCCAGGTGATCCTTCTACCTGCTCTAAATTAATATCAAAGCCAGAGGGAGCAGAAAAAGGTTGGTGGGGGAAAAAAAACGACAACCTTAGGAAAAGAAAAATCATGATGCAGAAAAGCGTCTGTCCCCTGTCTAATTCCTGCAGTGGCCTGTAGCTGATGGTGCTGAGAAAAATACAGCAGCAAGCTCTGACATTTCATTTCTGTGGAGAATTGGAAAAGGGCTTGCTATAATTCATCGCTTCTTGTAACTCAAACCCTTTTTGACAGGGGTACCTGCGCTGTCTTTTAACAGTGGCACCACAGTGGCTGTAATTGGACATGAAAAATGATGTTGTGTTTCTACTTGCTGGGAGAATTGGGGTGGGGTTAGGTGGGGCAGTGGCAATTTGGTGTGAGATGGTGACATCTGGCATGATTTGGATACGCTGGTTTCAGGCAAAAAAAAAGAAGGACAAACCAAAATGAAAGATATGAAACATAGAAAGTATAATCACCTTGCCTAAGCTGGTGATGGTGAAGGTGATATTCAGCAGAGAAGAACATGCGAAGAACCACAGGAAACTGAGAAGCGAGATGCACATGAAGTTCTAACTCCACCACCAACACAAATATTTATGGCATTTGCAGGAAAAGGACACACAGCCTCTCTTCCTGCAACAGGCCTGTTCACAGCTGCAGTGGTGTTTCATCCCGGTACAGATGGGCAGCCTGAGCCACAAGCTTTTCCTGACTCCACAATGGAGACGAAGTTGTGAATAAAACCCTGGTGTGCCACTCTCTTGCCACCTCTTTGAAAACCGTGCCTATATATGCAACCAGAAATCCAAATTCAATTATTTGGCTCTTGCGCAAATCTTTGTGCCTTGGTGGCCCTCAGCACATCTTTGCTACAGAATTGCTGTTGAGCGATGCACTTCAAAGTAAATTTTTGGTCAAATGGGACTCTGAGTCATGAATGAGGATAAACATTGTTCTGATTTATAATGGTTTTAAAACTACAGAGCATTCTGGTACCATAAAGTCAGACATCTTCATATTATGCAGAGAATAAAAAACTTTAGTCAGGACCTAAAGGATGGTAGAGAAGCTAAAGAGGAAACAAACACTTTTGGGACTTACCAATGGTAAAACAATTTACTGCTTTCTCAGTGGCACTGCAACAGGGATAACATAGAACAAGGAAGCATGATTGTATTTCAAAGGAGAGCCCAAAGAGCATTCACAGGCACAAGAAAGGGCCACTGAATGGGCAGGAGTGTAGCACATCCTGGAGGAAAGCCTAACAGAGTACCCTCACTCCATCTACCAGTTCAAAGGCTGGGTCAGCCTGCCTAGGTCTTTTCCTGTGTTGCCAAATCGCTTTTGAAGCCTTCCAGTGACAGGGTTCAATAACACCTTACAGCCACGTTTGTAGTTCCGATGATCCCAAGTGGATTTCCTGATGGTATTAATCAGATTTGCTGTCTGGCAAATATCCTTCTTCTTGTCACACTCTCGGGGTCCACCAAGACACGACAGATATTAAAGATGTCCATATCAGTATTTCCCCAAACACTCTTCAGAAGGACGCATTTTGGAGGATAAACTTTAGTTTCGTTCCATTTAACTTAATGGCAATTTCCAGACAGAGAATAAACAGGGAGTTTGAATCTCTGAATTCCCTTCTCCCCAAGAAGGGATTTCCCCAGACCGGGGAAGCTACATCGTTCTCCCATTTAATTTCCCCACTTAGCCTTCTTCTGGTCCCCATGACAGGTCCTTGTTCCCAGAGTGTCTGTGTAAAAAAAAAAAAAAATTCCATAGACGGAGAAAGGAAACTTAATTATTTTCCTCTCAGTGTTTCTCCCTATAATTGGTGTCTTTCATGTCAAGATGATCTCAATTTGTATTATGGGCTCCATTCAGGCACACTTTCTCTTTGGTCTATAAGGAAATTGTCAAGTGTATAAATCATAGTGTACATTAAATTACACTAGCCTTTTACTTATTAATTTTCCCAGTTTTTTCTTCCTCTGTTGGATGCTCATTCCCTCACACTTTTTTTTAACTTTCTTAGGGATTGACTTCTTTTTCTCACACCTCAATCTCAAAAAAAAAAAAAAA